>JACEFZ010005607.1:0-48024 GCA_014155875.1 Cepaea nemoralis
GATGAAACCCGGACAATCTAATTTTTACTAACCACCTATTATAGGCATCTAAGTACTGATGTTTTTTTTTTTCAAAGAACCCAATAATTTTTTTTCTGTTTTAACCCTTTTAATTCATTCTATAAATTGTTCAAGATATGGTGATTTGTTTGTTATAGAATGAGTTCACATCTACTACTGTGGATTGGATAAACAGGTTGGGTTGTTCCTATGTTTACTTTCATGTTTGATATCTTTGCTGCATCTATCATATCATTTCTTACTACACTTCTCATCAACAGCTTCTGTACCTAGTTCCTGCTGTTATGCATGTGGTCAGAGTGAGATTTGGTCAAAGGCTGTAATTGATGTGGATTGTGTAACTGCCTGGTCGTGTTATGGGTTCTGTCATTGACATGTTGTGTGGCTGTCATCAGGCAGTTAGCAGACGCTGTTATCATCTTACACTGTTTCTTGTACATTGTTATCATTGTTCTCTGCTTGTTTTATTTTTTATTCTGTTTTTAATTTGGTCATTGTGAATATGTATGTTCATGTTATAGAGAAATCCAGGAAAAGGCAACTTGCCAGTTTGGTTTCTCTACTGGGAGTAACATACAAGGCCAGATTTCTGTAGCGAATTAATACATTTATACATGACCACTTTTTGACAGGATAGCTCTGTTGTTGTTTAATAAGATTTATGTGTTTCTAATTGAAAGAGAAACAAGTTTAATGTTGTTTCCACTGACTACAAGTGCTGGTATAGTGAGCGTTTCTTGTCTCCCTACCCCTATCTTTTCTGTTAACATGAAGAACTTTGGGGTCATGATTTAACATTCTTTTATTTTCTGTTTTGTTTTTTAAAAGGGGGACATTAATTCCTCATTCTAGCCTTTATGTTGTTTTAAATGTTGCTGAATACAAATACTTCATAATAGCCACTTGTTTATTGTCTAACCTACTAAAGAAAACAAGTCAGAATTCTATAAGAGAAATGGCTTTAATTGTATATCTACTATATATATATATATATATGAAACTGTGTTGTAACGCCAATGTCCTTATTACTGTTATTTTTTTTTCTGAACCAGAGTTTCGATTGTTTCACCATAGATTGACTGTTGTAGCTTTAGGGGTGTGGCTTAGGGAATTATGAAACAGTTCCCCAGTTTTCTGACATACCAAGTTGAGGGTTTCGAAATCAGCAATGTACGATTTGGAAGAAGACTGCAATTTTATTTTATTTTATTTTTTTACTGTGTGAGGCTCCGGCCGTTTAGAAAGCAATGGCAAACTACTGAACTAAAATGCCTTGTAAATCACAAACAGCCAGTGAATGCTAGGGTTGATTGCCACTTCCTGTAAAAGATATGCAACTAACTAACTATAGCTTTAGCACAGCAAAACATTGCTTTTGTTCATGCTGACAATAATAGCAAACTAAAATACTAGGGGTGATAGTAGAAAGTGATGTCTGCATATGAAAATTGTCATTCTCGGCATCGTATTGAATTGTTACAATTGTGTTGTCTAAGTAAATACCAGAGGTGTAATCACCATCTAATGCAGGTGATTAATGTACCATTGTTAACTTCATTGATGGGGTAGCTGCTTCTATCAGTGTGTTTGTTAACACCAGCAACTGGCGCTGTGGCTTGGTTGATAGTGAGACACGCAATTTCTTCATTCCCCATCATACTGAGTAGAGGGTTCAGAATCTGTGGTTTGGAACCATAAAAACGGGATTACGGAGAAAGTAACATTTCACAAACAGCTGATAAATGCTGGGGTTGATTGTAACATCTTGTAAAGGACATGCAGCTAACTATAGCTTTAGCTCAGCTAAACAACATTTTTGTTCACTTGTATTAGTTTACTTGGATACCTGGCTTGGGTGACAAGCTAGCTTCAAAGAATGGCTATGGAACATTTTCTAGGATTTATGTCGGCATGATATTGATTGCATCACAGGTGCCATTTGGTCAAGAAAATATGTTGATATGCCTGATTGGCATGTAAGTGGGGTCTTTGACCTATGTCACAGAGCATGATGGTAAAGTAAAAATCACCTTTGTGTAGACACCTGGTCGGAACACCTTGAAAAACTCACAGGCATGCTACTGTTTGCTGGTCTGCATTCTTCTGTAAAATGGCATGCATGTTATTTCACGTCTAGCTGTATTCACAGCTTGTGGCAGATGATTGCATCTACTCAGTTTGTTTCTTACATTGGTCCTGTTAAGATATTTGAGTCAATGAAGGCCTTTGTTTTTGCTGCGCGTGCAGGGCATAGGGTCTGCCATTAATGTTACACTTCTGTGTAAGTAACGTGGATTTTGCCTCCCCCAGCGATGCTCCCCACCTTAAACATGTCTAGCGGGACACTTTTTAGTGTTCTTTCTTTTGACCTGTGGTCACATATGTTGACCTTCTTTCGTTTTATGCATGTTGTGTGTTGCTTGTTTTAATACCTACATTATATAAGTAGCTTCTGTTGAGTACATTGTGTATTAGTAGCCAGATTCCATTGTCTGTGAATGTGTTCTTGTTCTGTGGTCTACTACTTTTGTATTTACTTTTTAGTGTTCTTTCTTTTGACCTGTGGTCACATATGTTGACCTTCTTTCGTTTTATGCATGTTGTGTGTTGCTTGTTTTAATACCTACATTATATAAGTAGCTTCTGTTGAGTACATTGTGTATTAGTAGCCAGATTCCATTGTCTGTGAATGTGTTCTTGTTCTGTGGTCTACTACTTTTGTATTTACTTTTTATATTGTAATACCCTTGCACGTTATCTGCTTGCTGCAGCTGCATGTCTGTTGGAATTCATGACCGAGTTTCATCATTGGTCAACCCATGAATGCCCCTGGGGCCTTTAAATATATGGATTCAGACATTTATATTTTATTGGTTAATTCATTTAAATATATGAGAGGCCACACTGGATAGCAGAAAACTGTGACAGTTATTGATAAACTGGATATAGAGGGAAAATGTGACAGCCGTAGACACACTGGATATAGAGACAAATGTGACAGCTGTAGACACACTGGATATAGAGATAAATGTGACAGCTGTAGACACACTGGATATAGAGGGACAATGTGACAGCTGTAGACACACTGGATATAGAGGGAAAATGTTACAGCTGTAGACACACTGGATATAGAGGGGAAATGTGACAGCAGTAGACACGCTGGATATGGAGGGGAAATGTTACAGCTGTAGACACACTGGATATAGAGGGGAAATGTGACAGCTGTAGACACACTGGATTTAGAGGGGAAATGTGACAGCTGTAGACACACTGGATATAGAGGGGAAATGTGACAGCAGTAGACACACTGGATATAGAGGGGAAATGTGACAGCAGTAGACACACTGGATATAGAGGGGAAATGTGACAGCAGTAGACACGCTGGATATAGAGGGGAAATGTGACAGCTGTAGACACACTGGATATAGAGGGAAAATGTGACAGCTGTAGACTCACTGGATATAGAGGGGAAATGTGACAGCTGTAGACTCACTGGATATAGAGGGACAATGTGACAGCTGTAGACACACTGGATATAAAGACAAATGTGACAGCTGTAGATATACTGAATAACAGGACATTGGGACAGCTGTGGACACACAGAAGATTCAAACTCCCTTACCAAATAATACTAATAAATGTGTGACCAGTTGAACACACTTTTTTCAATCCACAAAGCATTGTGGTTGTTTGAAGTGGGTTCATATCTCTAGTGTAACTAGCTTTCACAGTCGTAGTCTGGCCCGTCACCTGGTATATAGTTCTGTCACAACAATCTTCTGTCCTTATGTGGGTCCAGTTTGCCCTTATAAATGTATAGATTCATACATTGTATAATGTTTTGTTGGCCAGTCACGTGGCTGGTATTGCAAAGATTGTTTCAATGTAGTTATAGTAACATGTGTATGTTTCCACAGCAGAAGCTGGGGGTTTGTGTTGGTTTAAAGAAGGACAATGCTGGGGTGTCACAGGCTTCTGTATTTGGCAGCAGATTCAGGCGTGCTGTTAGTATATGGTCTTGTGCTGGGAAGCCAGCCGATATCACCTTAACACTGTTTTACAATTCTGCTTCTTCGTGTCTTTGGACGTTTCGGAGTGGTCAGTCGTGTTCGAAGGAAGCATGACATACATTTCTGATCAAAGTAATGGTCATGTTAATTACATTTAAAGTCAAGAAAGCACATACTGTTGTGATCAAAGGTGTGGAGATTTCAATCATACAGTGATCACCAAAGTTGTGATGATGTCACTTGCATATGAAAGGATCATATAAAATGTTGTACTGAAATTGTGAATGTGCTAATTATGTATGAAGAAAGCACATAGAGTTATGACCAAGTTGTGAAGTTGCCATTCACTTATAAGGAAAGTATATACAAAAATGACCAGACTAATGATGCTCATCATGTTTGAAGAAAACACATACAGCTATGACAGAAAATGTGGTGTCAATGACGTGTGAAGAAAGCACATACAGCTATGACAGAAAATGTGGTGTCAATGACGTGTGAAGAAAGCAGCATATGCAATAAACATGTACAAGGTGGTATTGGTTGTTGGAAGCTATTTGTTAATTCTGTATGTATGAGGTTGTAGATTACAGTTTGTATGGCATCCGTATGTGATACAGCATCAGAGGTACCCCACAGTACAGATAGAACAAGCCAGTACTATGGCAAGAAGATCCTGTTAAAATTTCAGTACACGTGTCAATGATTTTGTGACCAACCATGTTTTTTTTAAAAACTAAATTTCTGTCTTCCCAAGCTCCTTGGTCATATCCTGTCTTTATATGATCCTGTTTGAAGGATCTCGGTCACGCCGAGATGGTGTTAAAGCTCTCTGTATGCTGTAGTTGTTGCAGTTCCTGTGTCGGTGAGATGGAGTTGTCCATGATTGTCACCAGCCTCTCATGCTGTTAAAGGTCATGGGGTGGAATACATCAGATCTTTGCCTACTCTTTCTGTCCCGGAAGGTTTTGCACAAAAATGCTTATGATTTCATCCGAAGAAAATAAACGACTGCATGTCAAATCTGTTGTGGAAATATAAAGAGAACGGTAGTTGCCACTGAAGCAACCAGATTTATTTAGTGTGTGTTAACCAAACATAGGTGGGAAGAGGCGATATGTGGAACACAAAAGTTAGAACAAGTTATTTAGGACGCATTACTGAAAGAGTTGATCGTTAACCAAGCTGGTTACATGTGGCTGTAAATGTTTGATTTCATCAGACATGGCACTTGAGGTCACCATGGAATGGGAGAGAAGATAAGGAATTCTTCACCAAGAAGGACAGTTTAGAAAGCAAATACCCCCGGGAAGGTTAACCCGGTCAACAAATGCCCGCAGAAGTCGGATGTGTCGGCCTAACGGCGCAAGAACGCAGCTCTGCTGTAAACAGGCACAAAGCAATCACATCCGGAAAAAAAAACTCCGGATGAACGAAGAAGAAGAAGAAGAAAGCAAATACAAATTGATGAACCAATATTGAAGCAGATACACTGAGCTTTACAGATTGTTGTGGCTACAAGTTGTTGCTGCTAAGTACAAATAAAAGTGTGTATTTTGAATGACATGGGTATGCTCAGTCTGCAGGTTTTCGCAGTAATATCAACTTGTGTATTATTGCTGCTGTTGCCTTCATCAACTATGTCTGTGCTCCTTAGAAGCATCAGGTTGGCACTTGCACCTTGCATCTTTGATTGCATGTCAGTTTGAAAGTTTGTTGCAGCTTGTGTCATGTGGTAATTTGTAGTCATGAATGTTCTAGCCCATGTGACTTGCAATGTTGCTCTTTGTAAGGCACATTAGTCATTGCACAGCGGGATCAGTATCAAGTTTATGTGGGAATATTATCACAGTACACACAAGGGAGGACTGAGAAGGTGCTAGCTGATGGTTCTTGTTTATTTCACGAGAAATATATTTCTTCAGTCAGATTATTGAGTTAAACTTCCTTTTGTTTTGTTCTTTTTTAATGTAATGTCTTGATTTTAAAATTCAACTCCTTAGTGCATTTTTAAAATATTCCGCATAAATATTTTGGTATTGAACGGCATCGCTTATTCTGTGGTGGGCAATGCCAGAGCAGTGTGGATGCAGATCTGCCTAGTGCATTTGGTTGCCAGGGTTTAATCCCTATGGAGATCTGAACTGGGTCCGATCAGTCAAAGCAGTTGTGTGTAATTAATCCTAAATAGAAAGAAGGCCATAAATTTCTTCTAAAATTCTGGCTAGACTATACATGGTAAATGAGTAGTACTTCTTTGTTTTTCTGGGTTGTTAAAAAATGTATTATTTGACAGTGTGATGTGTCGTGTTTACAGCAGCCCTGTGATGTTTGCACCTGTCAGCCCATGCATCCAACTTCTTCCCAGCATGTGTTGGCTGGGTAAGCCTTCCCGAGTGTTGTGTGGAGCACTCCACTGTCTCAATGTGGTGATGTCACCAGTGTTCTTCTATCTACAGGGCATGCTGTTCAGCCCTCAAGGAAAGGCAGGGGCAACATGTAGGCATTCCCCACCACTCAATTAGGCTTCCGCTAATGCAGAGCTAACACATGATGCTCTAATTCTGGGCATACTCAAGGAATTGTTGTGTCCTGGCTTAGCCTCACTTCTGTATTTTGGACCTCCTGTTCATTACAGGCTGCACTTTTACAGATAGTTGGATGCAATTGGAGCTTGCCATCTGGTGCCTGTAGTGATGTTCATGGCATCTTTTTATACACAACAGGACGTCCTGAACTTTCCCCTGTGCCTGTCATTGAAATCATCACACATACTCATAGGAAATACAAATACATTCTTTGAATGAAGCACCTGTAGTGAAGAGCCTAGCAATGGAGATTGATCAGATTAACATGAGAGCTTTAGGGATTGACCTCCAGAGATTGGTTTCATGTTGCTGCCAAAGAGGGCTTTAGTTGTCGTCTGTCAGGCCTAGAGTGGTTGAGAGGAAGCTGAATAGACGCGTCTGAGTCTGGAAGAGGCTGTTACATGAGGACGGGTGTACCAGCTGTTGGTCATGGTTAAATGACTGATTTACACCTCTGTGTTGTAGCTTCATGGATCAGTTCTCCAAACTGGTCATGGTTAAATGACTTTGATTTACACCTTTGTGTTGTAGCTTCATGGATCAGTTCTCCAAACTGGCCATGGCAGCTGTTGGTCATGGTTAGATGACTTTGATTTACACCTGTCTGTAGCTTCATGGATCAGTTCTCCAAACTTGGAGCTGTTGGTCATGGTTAGATGACTTTGATTTACACCTGTGTGTAGCTTCATGGATCAGTTCTCCAAACTTGGAGCTGTTGGTCATGGTTAGATGACTTTGATTTACACCTGTCTGTAGCTTCATGGATCAGTTCTCCAAACTTGGAGTTGTTGGTCATGATTAGATGACTTTGATTTACACCTGTGTGTAGCTTCATGGATTAGTTCTCCAAACTGGTCATGGTTAAATGACTTTGATTTACACCTTTGTGTTGTAGCTTCATGGATCAGTTCTCCAAACTGGCCATGGCAGCTGTTGGTCATGGTTAGATGACTTTGATTTACACCTGTGTGTAGCTTCATGGATCAGTTCTCCAAACTTGGAGCTGTTGGTCATGGTTAGATGACTTTGATTTACACCTGTCTGTAGCTTCATGGATCAGTTCTCCAAACTTGGAGCTGTTGGTCATGGTTAGATGACTTTGATTTACACCTGTGTGTAGCTTCATGGATCAGTTCTCCAAACTTGGAGTTGTTGGTCATGATTAGATGACTTTGATTTACACCTGTGTGTAGCTTCATGGATTAGTTCTCCAAACTTGGAGTTGTTGGTCATGATTAGATGACTTTGATTTACACCTGTGTGTAGCTTCATGGATTAGTTCTCCAAACGGGCCTTGCCAGTCGGGATTAAACTACGCCTGGCAGTATGATCAGCAGCAGATTTCTGTTGTAACGTGGAACTGAAAGAAGAAATGTGTTCATTGAAGGACAGATTTGGGTTGATGTTGTATCTTACTGATGTTAGACTTAAGTTAGTTGCTAGTGCTTGTATGTGCGCATGAGACCTTTCAATAAAGAATACAGTTCCATTTGTGCCATATTTGTTGGTTCTTTCTGAGTGTGGACAAGATTGATTTGGGGGGAGATATTTTTATTGTTTATATTTGGACTATTTTGGCTACTTTCTGTTTCACTTTTTGCATAAGATAGTGATGAGCATTTTATGTGGCCTACGCTAGCACAGGAACTGAGCATTTATGGGGGTGACTCATTGCTATGAAATTGGAATCGTGACTGATAAACTAGCTTCTTCTTTTTTTTGCGCTCACTCGCTTCGAGCTGAAGCGTAGTCCATACACACTATTTATAGTAGTGATGGACTGAATTTTGCATGTGGATTAGGTTTTCCTCTATTAACAGTGTCCCTCGCCATCAGGCGAACCCACTCCGACTTCAGAGGTAGTTGTAATTTACGTCCCCGAGTCAAGGACGACAGGTCAACATTTTAGTCCAGCTGTCCGGTGGGTGTAGGGGTTGAACCGCTAACCTTGGCATTAGCACAGCGGATGTTTAAGAACAGGCGTTCTTATCCATTCGGCCATGGTGACCTGAACTAACTAGCTTGATATAAAGAATGTAAACACAGAAGCCCACAAACAATATGTTGTACGATTTATTGCCTGGCAGCTTGACGAGATGCAGCAAATTACGACAGGCAGTAAAGTAAGGATTCTTGACTGAACACAAGAGGCGTTGCTGTATTTTAGCATTAGACAAAGAACATCCAGCAATAACACCGCTACTCTGGCAAAACTTAGAAAAATAACTATCCATGGGTAGATAGGTGCCGTTACCATGGATGGAATCTGTCTAGATGAAGAAAACTCATCAGTTGTAGTCAGGTATGACTGAGCTACCGTATGACAGTAGATGAGCTTATGGGGATGTCCCGAATGCTGTGATGTTGGTTCCTCAATCAATCAATGACAGTAGACGATACTACCTGCTTTCTGTTGGCGCCGAATGCGGGCGGCGCTTACCAAACCGGACACCCCACATTGTGCCAACGGCTTCGGGCGGAGGAGCACAATTGGGAGATACAAGCCTTATCCTGGTGCGAGGAAATGCAACCTAAAGATAAAATGTCATCGCAGACCAGGCCCTAAGCCTTGGTTTGCAGCTGGTTTAGGATCGAAACTCCGACAGGCGGACAGTTAGAGCATTGCTTTGCTGATCCGGCAGCTTCTGCAGCTTGTCTTGTTCCAGACGTACTGGTGTCACCTTTCCTCAGGAGTAAACTAGGCAGGCCGAGAGAGGGATCATGCTGCATGGGCAACACATGGTCTCAGGAGTAAACTAGGCAGGCCGAGAGAGGGATCATGCTGCATGGGCAACACATGGTCTCAGGAGTAAACTAGGCAGGCCGAGAGAGGGATCATGCTGCATGGGCAACACATGGTCTCTGGAGTAAACTAGGCAGGCCGAGAGAGGGATCATGCTGCATGGGCAACACATGGTCTCTGGAGTAAACTAGGCAGGCCGAGAGAGGGATCATGCTGCATGGGCAACACATGGTCTCATGGAGTAAACTAGGCAGGCCGAGAGAGGGATCATGCTGCATGGGCAACACATGGTCTCTGGAGTAAACTAGGCAGGCCGAGAGAGGGATCATGCTGCATGGGCAACACATGGTCTCTGGAGTAAACTAGGCAGGCCGAGAGAGGGATCATGCTGCATGGGCAACACATGGTCTCTGGAGTAAACTAGGCAGGCCGAGAGAGGGATCATGCTGCATGGGCAACACATGGTCTCTGGAGGTAAACTAGGCAGGCCGAGAGAGGGATCATGCTGCATGGGCAACACATGGTCTCAGGAGTAAACTAGGCAGGCCGAGAGAGGGATCATGCTGCATGGGCAACACATGGTCTCAGGAGTAAACTAGGCAGGCCGAGAGAGGGATCATGCTGCATGGGCAACACATGGTCTCAGGGGTAAACTAGGCAGGCCGAGAGAGGGATCATGCTGCATGGGCAACACATGGTCTCTGGAGTAAACTAGGCAGGCCGAGAGAGGGATCATGCTGCATGGGCAACACATGGTCTCTGGAGTAAACTAGACAGGCCGAGAGAGGGATCATGCTGCATGGGCAACACATGGTCTCAGGAGTAAACTAGGCAGGCCGAGAGAGGGATCATGCTGCATGGGCAACACATGGTCTCTGGAGTAAACTAGGCAGGCCGAGAGAGGGATCATGCTGCATGGGCAACACATGGTCTCTGGAGTAAACTAGACAGGCCGAGAGAGGGATCATGCTGCATGGGCAACACATGGTCTCAGGAGTAAACTAGGCAGGCCGAGAGAGGGATCATGCTGCATGGGCAACACATGGTCTCAGGAGTAAACTAGGCAGGCCGAGAGAGGGATCATGCTGCATGGGCAACACATGGTCTCAGGAGTAAACTAGGCAGGCCGAGAGAGGGATCATGCTGCATGGGCAACACATGGTCTCTATATTTCAGCCCGAGAGAGGGATCATGCTGCATGGGCAACACATGGTCTCTATATTTCAACCCAGGCTTTGTGTTATGGAGAGGTACATTATGCCTGTTTATAGCACAATGAATGTAGCAAACTATCGTCTGTCAAGTGCACCTATGTGCCAATGGAACTGCTTTCAAAGATCAAACATACTTAGATCTCACATACAACATACTGTACTACATGTTACATTTTTTTTAAAGTTGCATATCCCTTACAGGACGTTGCAGTCAACACCAGCATTTTTCAGCTGTTGTTGGTGTTCTTGGCAAGATTACGCTCAGTAGTTTGCCATTGCTTTCTGAGCGACCTGCTCCCATACACCGTAAGTAACCAACGCGATCCGCTGCCAAATCTCGCGCAGCTGTGTTCCTCACGTGGATATACGGGATTACGGAGAAAGTCGTTAAATCCTTCGCCAGGGAGACCGGCACTCGTTACATTTACAATATCTATTTAATGTTACATAGCTTCTCGACCTTTTGGCTAAGAACGGTCATCACCACGGAATCACTAGATTACTAGGTAGGCTTTACAGTATCTTTTTAACATAACTAGCCAGATCTGTGTAGTATCCTCCGACCAAACGTAAATGATATAATAACACAGTATGTGTTGATGGATATACACGGTACTTAAACCGTTAATGCCGGCCTTCAATAGATGATGGTGTTAGTTGCCCTTCACCAATCACCCAAGTACTATTTCCGTGGAGGTCGGCGTGGCTGAAAGGTCTAATGCGCGTAAACTTCCTCTTGTGACCGCGTCGTATTGGGTTAGCCCCACATGCCGGTCAACATTTAAATGTTTGGTTTCTTTGTCGTTTACATCGTCATCATCAAGTTTCCTACCAGCTGGCGTAGGCGTTAATGTCTGTCCATATATCTCGGCCCTTGATGTTCTGGATCAACTCTGCTGCTGATATTCCTCCACGCCACCGTCTCAATCCATCCAGCATCATTTCTCTTGGTCGGCCTTTGCCGGGCCTTGACTTGGGGACGTAAATTATAAGAGCCTCTGAAGTCATAGAAGGATTCGCCTGGTGGCGAGGGACACTGGTAATAGGGAAAACTAACCCTCACGCAAAATCAATCCAGTACACTGACTAGTACAGTGGTTCTCAACCTTTTTTGGCCCGTGCCCCTCTTCACCACATTTTCAGAACGTCAACCCCCCCCCCCCCCCTTTTTCGTATTTCCTACGTAAAAATTTGGCCCGTGACCCCCTTCACCATATTTTCAGAACGTCATTCCCCCCCCCCCCCCTTTTCGTATTTCCTACGTAAAAATTTGGCCCGTGACCCCCTTCACCATATTTTCAGAACGTCATTCCCCCCTTTCGTATTTCCTACCTAACAATCCCGCCCCCACCCTTACACAGTATACGTAATAATGGAAGCTAAATTTAATAGCACATACTAAAACAAGTCTAGACGTCTACTTAAAACATGATTTTTGGGTCTACTTACTTTATAAATTGAAGTTTAGAAGAATGAGACGTACAGAACCGTACAGTATGAAGGGAAAAACAATATCAAGTAATCGGTTCTTGTATTAACACGATCTTGAAATAATCTTAATTCCCCCCTTTCCTCCCCCCCCCCCCCCCCGGAATCCCAGTGTTATTTGCTGCTAGTCCAGTGGTTCTCAACCGGTGGGGAATCCCCCCCCCCCACTCAGGGGGGAATTTTAGGGTTTCCAGGGGGGATTCCCCACCGGTTGAGAACCACTGGACTAGCAATAGCATATAATAGTATTTATAGCTAGCGAACGCAATAACAACAACAAATCACAGTAAAAGTCGCTGTAATGTGCAACAACAAATCACATTAAAAGTCGCTGTAATGTGCAACAACAAATCACATTAAAAGTCGCTGTAATGTGGAACAACAAATCACAGTAAGTCGCTGTAATGTGCAACAACACATCACAGTAAAAGTCGCTGTAATGTGCCTCCAACGCCTTCTGTCCAACGCCTTCATGGAACATTCAAATGCCTCTTCCAGATTATCATAATGTTGTCCACGCATCTGTGAGGTTGTCCCCTCTATTTTTTCCTTCTAGCAGATCCGTTTAACAAGGGACTCATTCTGTTTATACGAGCGAAGTAATGTAATTGACTCACCTTTGTTTTGGTTTGCATGTTCTCCCCCCGGGACGTGCTGGTGTGGTGGCGGACGGATTGGCGGGGTCTGCACCACTGGGTGTGGTGTTGTTACACCACGTGGCAGATGACCGGGGCCGTTTGGCATGGCTTGAGGAAAGTAATTGGAAAGGGGGTGTTCGGAGAGTGTTCGGGTGTTCAGAAGAAGGTTGGAGAGGGGTATGGGGGCGGAGAGGACACATAACTGGTGACATTAGAATTCGGGTATCGAATAGCACCGAACCCTATAATACTCCCTGCTGTCTACTAACGTGAAGAAGAACCTTTAACGAAGTGGTTATGATATCAGCTTAACGTGTTTGGGGACGGGACGAGAAACAGCGCCAAATGATTGCCGGGATATCGTCTGGTAGAATGTATAACCCATGCTTCAGTTGAAGACTGCTGGAGATCTACTCAACCTTCCAGTCCCATATAAGGACAACAGCCACCATGGATACAGCATGCGTGTGTTATTTTCAAAGCGAAAATATACATTGATCGCGTGTAAAATATATGTTGTGCTACTTTTTACGTTTCAGACACCAATATCATATTAAATTGCCTCTCTGCCGTGTGGTTAGGATTAGTTACCACTGAATCAATAGATTACTAGGAGGACTTTGAAAAACTCGTCAAAACCACGCTAATTTATCTATAGGCAGATTTATGTAATAATAAATTGTAATATCATAAGACAAGATGGGTGCAGGGTGTGGCGGATGATCTCCAGGTGGGTGTATCGGACGCGGGACAACTTGCTTGTGATCGACAAATTTTTCGGAAGGTTGTTATGGGAGCGAGGTTCTGCAAAGGACATGCTACTGAATGAATAAATACATGCATGAATGAATATCATAAGACCAAACGTAAACTATGCTGATTGATTATTGATACATACGGTATGTTGCTTGGGATATAGTTAATTTGAATAACGAAGACGCAAACAATAGATTGCACGATTTATTGCCTGGCATATTTCGCTGCATCTCGTCAGGTACATATTGCAGAAATCGCGCAACATAAAGTGAAATAACTAGATAAATCCTTCAGTCTGAAATATACACATATTCGCACAGTAATGTCGAATGTGCTGGCTGTTGAACGGGGGGACTGAGCACGTATGGGATTGTCCTGAGTGCAGTGATGTCTGTTCTTGACTCAACTCAACTCAACTCAACTCTTCTTTAGTTATAGCCATTACCTCTGTTTTGCTTGTGCTAATTTTCAAGTTATTTAGTCAAGTACTTTTTCACCATTGAAAATCGGCTGTAATGACTCCCCAACACTATCTACCATCTACCTAAAGGACATAATTTACAACACTGCTATGGAAATCCTGGGTCCAGCCCCCCGAAAGCATAAAGACTGGTTTGATGAAAATTCCGAAGACATCAACCAACTGCTGGCCGAGAAACATCTTCTCCTCAAGGCACATTTGAATGACCCAAAGTCAACATCAAAAAAAGATGCCTTCAAGAACATTCAGAGAGTAGTGCAGCAGAAACTTCGGCACATACGGGACTCCTGGCTGAGCAGCAAAGCTGATGAAATTCAGGGCTTTGCTGACAGACATGATATGAAAAACTTCTACGACTCACTGAAAGCGGTCTATGGTCCTACATCACCAGGCATAGTTCTCTCCTCAGTGCAGATGGGGGAACATTGGTCACCGATAAGAAGGAAATCCTTCAACGCTGGGCAGAGCATTTCAGCAAAATCTTAAATGCAACTTCCTTCTTCGATGATGAAACCATCAACTGCCTTCCTCAAGTTCCCACCAATGAGACACTTGATGACCTGCCAACCATAGTGGAAGTAAACAAAGCCATCCAGCAACTCTCCAGCGGCAAGGCACCTGGTCCTGACTCCATCCCAGCAGAGATATACAAGGCAGGTGGGCCGGTCCTAACAGAGCAGCTTCACCAAGTCTTTACAAACATATGGGTGAACGAGACCATGCCACAAGATTTCAAGGACGCGTCAATAGTCCACCTTTACAAACGTAAAGGAAACCGCCAATCCTGTGACAACCACCGAGGCATCTCCTTGCTTTCAATTGCAGGGAAGATACTCGCCAGAATTCTTCTCAATCGCCTCACGGCCCATCTCGATCAAGGTCTTCTTCCTGAGAGTCAATGTGGCTTCAGAAAAGAACGTGGAACTGTTGACATGATTTTCGCTGCAAGGCAGCTGCAAGAGAAATGTCAGGAACAGAACTGCGAAATGTTCTCCACTTTCATTGACCTTACCAAGGCTTTTGATACAGTCAGCAGAGAAGGACTGTGGAAGATTATGGCAAAATATGGCTGTCCACGAAAGTTTGTCCAAATAGTGCGGCTATTTCATGACGGCATGCAGGCAAGAGTACAGGAAAATGGTGAACTGTCTGAACCCTTTCCTGTCACCAATGGAGTGAAGCAAGGATGTGTCCTGGCACCAACACTGTTCAGCCTCATGTTTTCAGCCATGTTGATGAATGCCTTCGAGAACGACAACATTGGAATAGACATCAACTACCGTATGGATGGAAAGTTATTCAATCTCAAAAGGCTGAAAGCTAAAACCAAAATTAACAGCGACACCGTCAGAGAGCTCCTGTTTGCTGATGATTGCGCTCTATACGCCAACTCAGAGGCGGACATGCAACATAATGTTTCAGCTTTCTCACATGCCTGTGCCAACTTTGGGTTCAATATCAACTTGGAGAAGACTGTAGTTATGTACCAGCCAGCTCCAGGGAATAATCACACTGTGCCGAATATCAAAGTGAATGATCATAGACTAAGTGTTGTGGACAAATTCACCTATCTTGGCAGCACTGTGTCACAAGCTGCCACAATTGATGATGAAGTGAATGCAAGAATCTCCAAGGCCAGTGCGGCCTTTGGCAGACTGTACAAGAATGTATGGGACAGAACTGGAATAAGCCTGCAAACAAAGCTAAAAGTCTACAAAGCAGTTGTATTATCCACACTGCTATATGCTTGTGAAACCTGGACTGTTTATCAGCGACACGCTAGGAAATTAAACCACTTCCACACAGTCTGCCTAAGGAAGCTTCTGAAGATTAAATGGCAAGACAAGATTCCAGACACTGAAGTCCTAGAAAGAGCATCCATGCCCAGTATCCACACTATAATGATGAAGAATCAGATTCGTTGGGCTGGTCACTTGACTCGCATGCCAGATCACAGGCTCCCTAAACGAATTTTTTACAGCGAACTGCGTTGTGGTAAACGCTCCCAAGGTGGCCAGAGGAAACGCTTTAAAGACACTCTGAAAATTTCACTGAATGCTTTTGGAATTCATCATGACACCTGGGAGGCTGCAGCCAGAGACCGAAATTCGTGGCGTGCATCATTACGCAAAGGTGCAGTCATATGTGAGGCAACCAGGACTGCAAAAGCTGTGAAGAAAAGGCAGGACAGAAAAACCACTGCAGGAAATCCTCCTCCAGAGATGTCAAGCATTCTTTGCCCACATTGTCAAAGAACATTTCGAGCCAAAATAGGCCTTATCAGCCATCTTAGAACCCACGGCTCCACACCTTCAACCCCACTGGATGAAATGAATGGTCATCATCATTCTTGATGGACAAACAGCATCTACCAGGCGTCTTCATGGTGCTCTCATGTAAACTTCGTTCAGTCTCTCCCTTAATGTTGTCCACCCTTCTTCATGCGTGTTTCCTTTACCTTCCCCCCTAGCACAGTGGTAAACTGTCTAGCTGGTCATGCGTCGAAGTACAGCGAGGCGCTGTCGTCATTTAGAAGTGACAGGTTCGAATCCCGGTCGGTAACTATAGCATTCAAATTTTATGTTGTCTAGTGCGTCTTCTAGTCTCTACTTCCTTCTTCTCCTTCTGTGAGCGCCAAACAATACTATGTGTGTTTATGTAACTGTCTCAGTGGCCTCAACGGGTTCCCCAATTGATTTCCTGTGTAATACGGCGCGGAGCTAGTTACGACAGGACGTTTCTGATCCATAGAAGTGGTCCCCCCGTCCCCTCCTGCCCCCCCCTCGCCGAAAATTTCGGTCCGTTTACATTCTTGACGCTCTCGGGAAGAGAGGGGGGGGGGGGGGGGGTCGTGACTCCCAGACGTTTTTCTCCTGTGTTGCTGTATAACAAAGGACTATGTCTTTTTATATTGCCGAAGTAGTTTAATTACTTCAACTTTGTTTTTGTTTACATCTTTAACCTGGGACGTGTTGGTGTGGGGGGAGGCGGGCGAGCGGGCGGATGAATTGGTTGTGTCTGCGCCGTTGGGTAGGTGTGGGTCAACGATGGAGCAGTTGTGGTCCGGCCCTTTGGTTGTGTGAATAGTGTGGAAAAACAGACGGATGGTCATGGCCTTGGGAGAGTTGTGGGGCAGGGTGTGACCGCAGGATCTGACCAACCTTCGGTTCTTCGAGGGAGGGGAGGGACCGGCGGACACATAACCAGACTGAAACTGGTACCATTAGTAATGGGCCTCGTAGCTAGTTGTTAACTTTTTGCATGGAGTACGTCTACACAACATCTGCTTAGGGCGATGGAGCATCTATCGCAGTGGCTCTCAACCTTTTTTGGCCCGTGCCCCCCTTCACCATATTTTAAGGGCGTCATTCCCCCCTCACCATGTTTTTAGAACGTCATCCCCCCCCCCCCCTTTCGTATTTCCTCCCTAAAAATTTCCCCCTGCCCCTACACAGTATACGTAATAGCTAAATTTAATAGCACATACTAAAACAAGTCTAGACGTACACATAAAACGTGATTTGTGGGTTTACTTACTTTATAAAATGAATTTTAGAAGGGTGAGACTACAGAACCGTAAAGTATGAAGGGAAAAACAAGATCAAGTAATCGGTTCTTGTATTAACGCGATCTTGAAATAATCTTCATTCCCCCCTGGAAACCCCAAAATAAATTCCCCACCGGTTGAGAACCACTGATCTATCGATTTGCCCGGAGTGCTATGACATCGATTCTGGAAAAAAAAAAACCCTGTTCTGACATTTGTTATTAGAGAATTTAGACGAAGACAATGATGTGTTTAGATATTCTGAAGAGAAGGTGTGTTTTTAATGACTGCAGATTTTGAAAATATTGCATTGCCGTTCCAAGTTTTGTATTTACGTACTGTGGAGTTCACGTAACACAATAGGTAAATACAAAACTTGGAACGGCAATATTTTCAAAAACTACAGTCATAAAAAAAATACACCCTGTACTTGAAACTTATCGATAATGGGTAAACATGACGGGAAAATAGCTAGGGAAAGTCTTGTTGCCATAGAGATATATATCTGGATGGCTTGGTCGGATGACATAATCGAGACAAGTACACAGAGCTGTTTCTCAGATTAGTGATCATGTGAGATAATGAAACATGAGCACCCAAGCTTATCGGCATGGCGTATGATGATTTTGACTTTGTGAGCCAGGCCCAGTTCCCGTTCTCGCGCCATTCTTCTCTCAAAGTCGTGTAATTTTTACAACGGACGATCACAGCCATGCCGTGACCCGGATACGAGCGGATACACTAATATAGCCGCAAAAGTCAAATCCTCTGCAGTTACAAATGTCCGGGTGGTAGTTAATTACGTGGGTCTTCTTATAGTCTATATAGTGTGGCGTAGGCGATGTCTGTCCACAGCTTTCTCTCTCGTAAATGGTTATTAATTTCTGGTATGATGTTTCTTCATGCCGTGATGTCAAACCGGCCTACTGTCTTCTCTATTGACCCCCCCCCCCCCAGTGTTCCTCCTCCCTTCAAAATTTGTGGTTGCTGTGACGCACTCTAACTTTCTCCTTCTAATGACATGTCTAAATAATGTGGACTGTCATCTTATGATGTGAGTAACCAGTTCTCTTTGCGAGTTAACTTCTTTCAAGACATCTTTATTACTTTTTCATTCGCCTACGTGGGTACTGTCCATTTCCCGCATTCCCACGCTCACGCGAGATGTCACAGGCACCACCTGAGAATCAATTCATACACGCAAATAAATAACCAAATACATTAAAAAAATGCCATAACAAATAGAAACATTATAAAATAGATAAAATATATTAAACATGCTTTAAAATAAATAAAATATAAATGAAATTATAAGTCGCGAGTCCGGGACGAGATCTCGGGAACCCAGTTTTTGTGTGACCGGCGGCCAGCTTCTCAATCACGCGCTCTTTTAGTCGTCAGAGGAAGATCCAGTCCGGAGGCTTTTAGCGTTGTCTGTTGAGTATGTATTCCTTGTTTTAACGTCCCAGTAATAATAGCAGTATATTCTCCATGTTATTCTACATTATTATATAATAATTTGCATGATGGTAACGAAGATTTAACAGTTTTATTTCAATGTGAAAAAACCGACTGAAAACCCGCGTCCTTCGCCATAATTCTCCAGAGCTCCTTTCTGCAGACCCCCGTTCTTATCTTTCGTAAAGGCCGCATGTAATTGGGAAAAAATAGTAATTAGCCGGTTGTTCCTGTCTTGCAGCATAATAACCTATTAATAATATTTATGCTAGTGTTGAAGATGTTAAAATGGAGCGCATATTTTCAGATTTTAACAAATTAATGAAATGGAGAAGTTGAGTTTTGTACCGCCATGTTTCAGGCGCGAAGACCGCCAAAACTCCATCACTGCATGGCGTGAGGAGCGGCAGCGCCCAGCAACTTTATTTCATCCTGCTAGAACTGTATATCATTTTACCATAGGCTGTCAGCGTTTTTGAATTATTTGTAATAAATTACAAATACTTTTATGACATGAACTTTGCATTTGTGTGTCCACTTAGTGAATTAAATTTGAGGGAATTTGAAACAAAGTTGAAGCTGATACGTGCCGCAATGGCCGAGTTATCACCACTCCACCGTTGTCTGTCATTAACGTCAATAGCCGACTCTTACTCTTAGTTGTAGTCTTGCTTGTTTCTTTTTCATCACTAAAATTAGCTTACATTAAAAAATAATTTTACATATAAAATATAAATTACTGGTATTTCCATGAAAGTTATGTTATATGATGGTTTATTAGCATAATTATATTTGGGTAGTTTTGAATTATGTTTGTGATTATAATTTAACAGAAAATGTTTGCTTCCTATGTGATTTGTAAGTTTATCTGTTTTGTAATTAAATTACAGCTTAGGCCAACATAGTTGCCTCTCGTCATGAATATTAATAGTAAATTTTCCAATGTGAGAAATTATGGTGTCTGTCTCAAGAGGTACAGGCATAGATAGCATAGGCCTGGAATTGTCAAAAAAACTGTTTGTACCTGACACTCTTCTCTGATCTTTTGGGTACTGAGATTGGATACCTAGCCTTCTCTCGTGAAAGAAAGAAAAGAAAGTCCCATTTGCAAGTTGTGCAAGATTTCCCTTGGCAGTTTAAAATTGCAAAGTCAGTAAAGCAACTGTCCTAGCAAAATTGTTGGGAAAAAAACCTTTAAAAAGTCATTTTAAAAGTCGAAAGGGTCAACTTATTGCACCATATTTTTATCCCATATATATGGCTGTCTCTTTCTGCAGCAAACTGCCAAAAGCATCGCACAAAGGATGATTCGTAGCTCTGGCGATGATCCCCGGAGTCTCCGAAAAAATGCACTCGTGAACCGAAGGATGCAACCCAGAATCGAACCCACAACCTTCGGATTCCGAGTCAAGATGAGGAAAAAAAAATTTCATGGGTAGAGCCGTTACCTTGTATGGAATTCCACCTAGAGGGAGCAAACCCCACATGAATGCATGCGGTCAGACACTGACCTTTGAGATGCATAACTAGGTGTGGCACACTCATCTGAAAATAAATGAACTGGCAAATTCTCGTTTTATGGTACCTTTGAGGTCTACACGGCGAAGGGATTACGGACGCAGGTCGTAATCCTGCTTTCCATGTTCGAAACACAGATGTGGGCGATCTGGCAACAGACCGCCTTAGGTTGGTTTTTTATGAAATTGTATGGGTGCCGGTCGTTCAGAAAGCCATGGCAAACTACTGAACGTAAACTTGCCCAGGAATCATGAACAGCCAAATAATGCTGGTGTTGACTGCTATGTCCTGTAAAGGATATGCAACTTTTGTTATAAAGTCTACATCAATTTTATACAAGTTATATTAATTCTTTTTATTACTTGCCTGAAAAATTCACTAGAGAAGGTTGTAGCATTAAAAAAAAATGTTTCATACCGTGATTTTAAAAAAAAAAAAAAGCTAATTTCCTGTCCCATAGTTTTTCAATACTATAATTGTTGGTGTAAAATAAAAAAGCTTTAAACAAAAACACAATCTTAATTGAAAGAATACAGGGCTGGGAGATTTCAAGTACTGTCTCAGACATGAAACAAAACTATCCAGATATCCATTCTAGCATCACACAAAGAGATGTGTAAGCACGTCATGGCAGTAGATAAAATGGCTGTTTTGGGACTGAGATATTTTCCATTATATTAAATTCTGTATTACCAAATTGCTTACATTCTTGACGAAAATCCAATAATGAAATCGGTAAATAAAACTAGCACACATTCACACGAGAGAGACTAAGATGCAGCAGAAGTGAAGTGATAATGAAGTCAGTAATTCGTAACTTGGCTGACTGCGTCAAGGTTAGCGAACTAGGACTAGCCAACACCTTGTGTGGTTCTGGAAAGCTGGTGTTTGGCAGAGATAGTAGGAATACAAGACGACGGTAACTCCAGCCCCACAAAAAATATTGTACTGAAGATTTGTGTTGCCTGAAAGGAGCAAATGTCAGAGATTTGGTGCTAAGGACACAAGCAGCTGTCCTTTCATGAACATGAGAAACAACTTGTGGGGAATATGTATGTTAAGAAAGTACAACTTAGTAGAATTTAAACTGTTTACCAAAAATCACAATCATCAATGAAGAGATAGACAAATATCTTGACTCCATATTTAGTAACTGCAGACTTTTCATAGGAAGTCAGACGGAGATCAGCCATATCATGTCAATACAGAGGTTTGGCAAGGTCAAATGGATAAGAGCATATATTCTTAAACTTTTCAGTGTGCTGAGGTAGTGGGTTCAACCCCAACATCGGTCAGTTGGACTAAAATCTTCTCGCCCTTGACTTGGGGAAGTAAATTACTAGTACCTCAGAGTGGGTTTGCCTGATGGCAAGGGACTCTGGTAATGAAAGCTAAACCCCTGAAGGCTGATGGCAAGGGACTCTGGTAATGAAAGCTAAACCCCACGCAGAAATCAGACCAGTGCACAAGTAGTAGCATGTGTAGACTGCGATTGAGTTCAAAGCGAACAAGCGAAAAAAACATGACAAAAGTATAGGGTAAACAATATTTATTACGAGGTGTGGCGATTAAAGTTGATTCTTCTCCTTTCACGTTTCCTCTACTTTTTCCCCTATCACATCCTTCAAGGGACAGTATCTTATTTATAATAATATATGGCCAAAGCCCCGGGAAGGTTAACCCAGTCAACAAATGTCCGGAGAAGTTGGATGTCTCGGCCTAACGGCACAAGAACGCAGCTCTGCTGCAAACAGGCACAACGCAATCACGTCCGAAAAAAATAAAACTGGATGAACGCAGAAGATAATGGCCAAAGGATGAGCCACCAATTTCACCAGTACTTTAAAAAAAAAGTTGTTAAATATCCTAGAAATATCCTTAGAATATGCGAGACCCAGAAGGAAAATAATGACATTCTAAAATATCTGAACATTGAAGGAAACTAATTCAGAAACAGTCATGTCTTGGAAACTGAAATAATGTGGCCACGTTACATGTCTGGGCTGTTTGAGAGGAATGGTGATGGAAGGTGTGGTTCTGGAGGAAGAGGTATGGGTCGACCATAACGATGGACACGTATTAAAATACTGGACGTGAATATGCATAGATGGTAACTGGCAAAGAATCTAGTATCATTTATGCGACTGTCAGATTCTGTAAAGGACCTTGCTACAAGGTGATTTCATGTTTGAATTTTTCCAGCAAAGCTCATCCAAAATTGTTGCATGTAACCTTAATGTTTGTGTTTATGAATAGATGTGTGTATATGTCCATATATGTATGTAGTTGTGTATATGTATAGAACTGCTTTGTATATACATGTATAAATGTGTTTGTGTATTTGGATAATTCTTTTTAACATTCTGGTATCACCTAAGTTCCTATTTTATTTGTTCACTTTCTGCTTTAATGTAATTTGTTGTACTTATGTTTTTGGTACTTTGTTTGGAATGCAGTGTATCAGTTGAGTTTGAGTTAAGAACCGACATCACTGCACTCAAGACATTTCCATGTGCGCTCCATCTCCTTGTTCAACAGTCAGCAAAGAGTCATACTACTAATCATTCCCACCGCTATCTGATGTAACGTTCTCCTGGTCTTCCCTGTTTTGAGATTGTTCCAGAACCCCTGTCGATCAGCAGTGTATCATTGATCAATGGGGAGGGACCGGCGGACACATAACCAGACTGAAACTGTACATTAGTAAATGGGCCTCGTAGCTAGTTGTTAACTGTTTGCATGGAGTACGTCTACAAAACATCTGCTTAGGCGATGGAGCATCTATCGCAGTGGCTCTCAACTTTTTTGGCCCGTGCCCCCTTCACCATATTTAAGGGCGTCATTCCCCCTCTCACCATGTTTTTAGAACGTCATCCCCCCCCCCTTTCGTATTTCTCCTAAAAATTTCCCCCCTGCCCTACACAGTATACGTAATAGCTAAATTTAATAGCACATACTAAAACAAGTCTAGACGTAAACATATAAACGTGATTGTGGGTTTACTTACTTATAAAATGAATTTTAGAAGGGTGAGACTACAGAACCGTAAAGTATGAAGGAAAAACAGATCAAGTAAATCGGTTCTTGTATTAACGCGATCTTGAAATAATCTTCATTCCCCCCTGGAAACCCCAAAATAAAAATTCCCCACCGGTTGAGAACCACTGATCTATCGATTTGCCCGGAGTGCTATGACATCGATTCTGGAAAAAAAAAACACCCTGTTCTGACATTTGTTATTAGAGAATTTAGACGAAGACCATGATGTGTTTAGATATTCTGAAGAGAAGGTGTGTTTTAATGACTGCAGATTTTGAAAATATTGCATTGCCGTTCCAAGTTTTGTATTTACGTAATGTGGAGTTCACGTAACACAATAGGTAAATACAAAACTGGAACGGCAATATTTTCAAAAACTACAGTCATAAAAAAATACACCCTGTACTTGAAACTTATCGATAAGGTAAACATGACGCGAGGAAAAAGCTAGGGAAAGTCTTGTTGCCATAGAGATATATATATGGATGGCTTGGTCGGATGACATAATCGAGACAAGTACACAGAGCTGTTTCTAGATTAGTGATCATGTGAGATAATGAAACATGAGCACCCAAGCTTATCGGCATGGCGTATGATGATTTTGACTTTGTGAGCCAGGCCAGTTCCCGGTTTCTCGCGCCATTCTCTCTCAAAGTCGTGTAATTTTTACAACGGACGATCACAGCCATGCCGTGACCCGGATACGAGCGGATAAACTAATATAGCCGCAAAAGTCAAATCCTCTGCAGTTACAAAGTCGGGTGGTAGTTAATTACGTGGGTTTCTTATAGTCTATATAGTGTGGCGTAGGGCGATGTCTGTCCACAGCTTTCTCTCTCGTAATGGTTTTAATTTTGGTATGATGTTTCTTCATGCCGTGATGGTCAACACCGGCCTACTGTCTTCTCTATTGACCCCCCCCCCCCCAGTGTTCCTCCTCCCTTCAAAATTTGTGGTGCTGTGACGCACTCTAACTTTCTCTTCTAATGACATGTCTAAATAATGTGGACTGTCATCTTATGATGTGAGTAACCAGTTCTCTTTGCGAGTTAATTCTTTAAGACATACTTTATTACTTTTTCATTCGCCTACGTGGGACTGTCCATTTCCCGCATTCCCACGCTCACGCGAGATGTCACAGGCACCACCTGAGAATCAATTCATACACGCAAATAAATAACCAAATACATTAAAAAAAATGCCATAACAAATAGAAAATTATAAATAGATAAAATATATTAAACATGCTTTAAAATAAATAAAATATAAATGAAATTATAAGTCGCGAGTCCGGGACGAAGATCTCGGGAACCAGTTTTTGTGTGACCGGCGGCCAGCTTCTCAATCGCGCGCTCTTTTAGTCGTCAGAGGAAGATCCCAGTCCGGAGGCTTTTAGCGTTGTCTGTGAGTATGTATTCTTGTTTTAACGTCCCAGTAATAATAGCAGTATATTCTGCTGCATGTATTCTATTATTATATAATAATTTGCATGATGGTAACGAAGATTTAACAGTTTATTTCAATGTGAAAAAACCGACTGAAAACCCGCGTCCTTCGCCATAATTCTCCAGAGCTCCTTTCTGCAACCCCCGTTCTTATCTTTCGTAAAGGCCGCATGTAATTGGAAAAAAATAGTAATTTAGCCGGTTGTTTCTGTCTTGCAGCATAATAACCTATTAATAATATTTATGCTAGTGTTGAAGATGTTAAAATGGAGCGCATATTTCAGATTTTAACAAATTAATGAAATGGAGAAGTTGAGTTTTGTACCGCCATGTTTCAGGCGCGAAGACCGCCAAAACTCCATCCCTGCATGGCGTGAGGAGCGGCAGCGCCCAGCAACTTTATTTCATCCTGCTAGAACTGTATATCATTTTACCATAGGCTGTCAGCGTTTTTGAATTATTTGTAATAAATTACAAATACTTTTATGACATGAACTTTGCATTTGTGTGTCCACTTAGTGAATTAAATTTGAGGAAATTTGAAACAAAGTTGAAGCTGATACGTGCCGCAATGGCCGAGTTATCACCACTCCACCGTTGTCTGTCATTAACGTCAATAGCCGACTCTTACTCTTAGTTGTAGTCTTGCTTGTTTCTTTTTCATCACTAAAATTAGCTTACATTAAAAAATAATTTAATATATAAAATATAAATTACTGGTATTTCCATGAAAGTTATGTTATATGATGGTTTATTAGCATAATTATTTTATTTGGGTAGTTTTAAATTATGTTTGTGATTATGTATTAATTTAACAGAAAATGTTTGCTTCCTATGTGATTTGTAATATCTTTTTTGTAAGTTTTATTAATTTTAAATTAAATTACAGCTTAGGCCAATGTAGTTGAATTAGTTGCCTCTCATCATGAATATAAAATTTTCCAATGTAAGAAATTATGTGTCTGCCTCAGAGGTACAAGCATTGATCTCAGCGTAGGCCTGGAATTGTGTCAAAAAACTGTTAGTACCGACACGACACACTTCTCTGATTTTTTGGGTACTGAGATTGGATACCTAGCCTTCTCTCGTGAAAGAAAGAAAAAAATAGTCCCATTTGCAAGTTGTGCAAGATATCCCTTGGCAGTTTAAAATTGCGAAGTCAGTAAGGCAACTGTCCTGGCAAAATTGTTGTGAAAAAAACTTTAAAAAGTCACTTAAAAGTTGAAAGGGTCATATTGCACCAGGTTTTTATCCCATATGGCTCAGTCTCTTTCTGCAGCAAACTGCCAACAGCATCGCACAAAGGACGATTTGTAGCTCTGGTGACGATCCCCAGGAGTCTCAGAAAAAAATGCACTCGTGAACCGAAGGATGCGACTTAGAATCGAACCCACAACCTTCGGATTCTAAGTCAAGACGAGAAAAAAAAATTTATGGGTAGAGCCGTTACCTTATATGGAATTCCACCTAGAGGGAGCAAACCCCACACGAATGCATGCGATCAGACACTGACCTTTGAGGTGCATAACTAGGTGTGGCACACTCATCTGTCGTTTTATGGTACCTTTGAGGTCTACACGGCAAAGGGATTTCGGACGCAGTTCGTAATCCCGCTTTCCACGTTCGAAACACAGTTGTGGGCGATTTGGCAGCAGACCGCCTTACGTTGATTTTTATGAAATGGTATGGATGTTGGTCGTTCAGAAAGCAGTGGCAAACTACTGAACGTAAACTTGCCCAGGAACCATGAACAGCCAAAAAATGCTGGTGTTGACTGCTATGTCCTGTAAAGGATATGCAACTTTTGTTATAAAGTCTACATCTATTTTATACAAGTTATATTAATTCTTTTTATTACTTGCCTGAAAAATTCACTAGCGAAGGTTGTAGCATTTAAAAAAAAAACACATTTCCTGTCCCATAGTTTTTCAATACTATGATTGTTGGTGTAAAAAAAAAAAAAAGCTTTAAACAAAAACACAATCTGAATGTAAAGAATTAATACAGGACTGGGAGATTGCTAGTCCTGATGTCTCGGACATGAAACAAAACTATCCAGATATCCATTCTAGCATCACAAAGATGTGTAAGCACGTCATGGCTGTTTCGGGACTGAGATATTTTCCATTATATTAAATTCTGTTATACCAAATTGCTTACATTCTTGATGAAAATCCAATAATGAAATCGGTAAATAAAACTGGTACACATTCACACATAAGAGATTAAGATGCAGCAGAAGTGAAGTGAGACATGAAGTCAGTAATTCGTAACTTGGCTGATTGCGTCTAGGTTAGCGAACTAGGACTAGCCAACACCCTAATAAGTTGTGTGGTTCTGGAAAACTGGCTGGTCTTAGGCAGAGAGAGTAGGAATACAAGACGACGGTAAACTCCGGCCCCACAAAATATATTGTACTGAAGATTTGTGTTGCCTGAAAGGAGCAAATGTCTGAGATTTGGTGCTAAGGACGCGAGCAGCTGTCCTTTCATGAACAAGAGAAACAACTTGTGGGGATATGTATGTTAAGAAAGTACAACTTAGTAGAATTTGAACATTTACCAAAACTCACAATCATCAATGAAGAGATTGACAAATATCTTGACTCCATATTCAGTAACTGCAGACTTTTCATAGGAAGTCAAGACGGAGAGCAGCCATATCATATCAGTGCAGAGGTTGGGCAAGGTCAAATGGATAAGAGCATATATCCCCTCTGCTGTGTGTCCACCGTGACGAGGTAGAGGGGCTTGTGCGTCCCAATGACCCCAAGAGCTATGCCGACGGTAGCACAGCTACTGGTAGGGCCACCCATGTCGGACAGGTCAAGGGAGAGGGACCAGACGAAGAGACACACAAACCTGCTGGCCTTGTAGGTAGACTGGGGACAGTCAAAGGCTAGGGAAAGCACCCCAAATACATGCTTGTCGAAATCGGATGTACTGAGCCACAGGCTTGACAAAGCAGTGCAACGTGAAACCTGCTGCCTTGTAGGTAGACTGGGGACAGTCAAAGGCTAGGGAAAGCATCCCGAATAAATGCTTGTCGAAATCGGATGTACTGAGCCACAGGCTTGACAAAGCAGTGCAACGTAACTTAATTCATGATGTCACAAATCAAAATTAATCGATATGGTGCTAATCCCGTGAAGTCCCATCAGGCGGTGATAGTGCCGGGCCCCCTGCCTCGAGGGGGTCCACCCATGACTACTGGTGGTCACCTTCCCCTGTGCTGTGGAGTCAAGGCACAGAGGAGTAGGTTAAGAGCTATTGACCAAATACCCCGGACACTCAACATACTACAGTGGAATGCCGAAGGAGTTTACAAGAAGAAAGACTCCCTAACACAGCGTCTTCATAAAGATAGAATAGATGTGGCATGCATTCAAGAGACACACCTCAACGCCAATCACAAATTCTCAGTCAGAGGATATCAGGCCACACGTTTCGACCGCGAAGGACACAAAGGAGGAGTTCTAATACTTACACGAAATACAATACCTTGCAGCGAAGTATCTGTGATCTCTGACAACCAAACGGAAATTATAGGTGTTGATATAATGATAAAGGACGTGAAAATAAGAATCTACAATCTGTATAGCCCAGCAGATAAGGACCTTACACTCTCAAACATGAAAATAACTGACACAAACTGCATTATTGTCGGAGACTTTAATAGCCGTTCAGAAGATGGGGATAACCCAGATACTGACAAAAGAGGAGATGAATTGGAGGACTGGGAAATAGACTCAAATCTCCATCTACTCAACAAAGCGGATGACACACCGAGCTTCTACTCCAGAAGATGGCTTACCACTTCTACTCCAGACTTAGCTTTCTGCACAGGAGACATCCTCCACAAAATCGATCGCCATGTGCTGGACCAATTAGCAGGTAGTGACCACAGACCAATCAAGCTTGAAATGAATATGGGGTATGTTCCACAGGAGCAAAAGCCCTTGCCCCGCTGGAATTACAAAACGAGCAGATTGGGACAGATTTGCCATACTAACAGACAAATATTGTGAAAACATAAATACACGATATGGCAACATAAAGCAAATGGTGGAAAGTCTAAACAGAGCGATAATACAGGCAGCCACTGAGTCCATTCCAAGAGGAGCAAGGAAAAATTACAAACCATACTGGACTGAAGAACTACAAAGTTTGGAGGACAAAGTTGAAGATGCCAGGAAGACAGCAGAGAGAGAACAAACAATTGAAGCAAACATCTCTCTCAAAGCCATCTCAGCAAAATATAAAAGAACAGTAAATCAAACAACAAGAGATTGTTGGAGGAAAAAAACAGAAAACCTGAATTTTGACAGGGATGGAAACAAACTATGGAAACTAGTGAAAGCCATGAACAATGAAGGACCTAGAAACAAACAAATAACAATTAAACAAGGAAATGCCTTGCTTACAGGCAAAAAGGCTGCAAATGCACTAATGGAACACTATGCAAATGCAAACCACATTGATATTACAACCGAACAGAAGAAAGCAATCAAAGACAAACAGATACATCATAGAAATACAGAGACAGCAGCAGAATATATGATGGCAAATCTAACAATGGAAGAAATGGAACAGGCAATGAATACCCTAAAAAAGAAGAAATCACCAGGAAAGGATGGAATCACAAATGAAATGCTAATAGGACTTGGCACCAAGGCAAAGAAGAAACTACTAGCAGTCCTAAATAACAGTTGGAAGAGAGGAATAGTCCCACAGGCATGGAAGGAAGCTATACTAATACCAGTCCCAAAGAAAGGAAAAGACCTGGAAGAACCAAATGGCTATCGACCTATCAGTCTACTGAGCTGTGTAGGAAAATTAATGGAACGCATTATCAATGGCAGGCTAACATGGCATCTGGAAGAAAACAAACTCTTAACACCACACCAAGCAGGATTCAGAAAATACAGATCCACTGAAGATCAAATAACCTATATAGCTCAGGAAATAGAGGATGCCTTCCAAGAGAAAAAGCACACACTAGCAGTCTGGATAGATTTAGAAAAAGCATTTGATAAAGTATGGAAGGAAGGACTGAAAGTAAAACTGCAAAACATGCATGTTTGTGGAAAAATGTATAAATGGATCAGCCACTACCTTGAGAACAGAACTGCCAGGACAAAAGTACAAGGACAAACAAGCAAAATGATGCTACTGGAGCAAGGTGTCCCCCAAGGAGGAGTTCTTTCACCAACATTATTCCTAGCATATATAAATGACATTACAGAAAATTTTCCAGCCAGAGTACACACATCCTCCTTTGCAGATGACCTAGCCATATGGACATCTGAAGAATATATTAGTACAGCTAACAGCAGAATACAGCAAGCCTTATTAGCGCTAGAGGACTGGTCAAAATCATGGCTAGTGAAGATAAGTGAGGAGAAAACAACATGCACAGTGTTCTCCCTCTCAATAAAACTCAGCAACCTAAGCTGGTATTGAATGGAAAAATATTTCGCCATGAAGAAAATCCAAACTATCTAGGAGTCACCTTTGATCGTCGCCTGACATGGAAGACACAGGTTGAGAAAAATCGAACAAGAGCAAGGCAGAGAATGGCAATCATGAAAAAGCTTGCTGGTACAACGTGGGGAGCAGATGAGAAAGTTCTCAAGAAGTTATATACTGGACGGGTGAGGCCAGTACTGGAATATGGCATTGCAGCTTGGGCAACAGCAGCTAAGTCAAACTTTAACAAAATAAGTAGAGTCCAAACCAAGGAATGCGAATCATAACTGGAAGCCTGAAGACAACGCCTATTAATGAACTAGAAAAGATCACTTGTTTACAACCAATGCAGGATAGAAGAGATAGCAGAGCCCAGCAACAAGCAGAAAAATTTAGAAGATTGACAGACCACCCTATGTACAACAGATTTAATGGTTTTGGAAAGGGAAGACTGAAGCGTAGCAACTTTGTAGAAACTGCAAAACGAAGGATTAGGGCAGATCCTATACTTAACATATCAACAGTCAAGCCCATACACAATGCACACAACTTCCCAGCTTGGAGACAGCAGCAACTGCCTGAGATGATAGAAAACATTCCTGGTATTGAGAAAAAGAACACTCAGCATGAAACCGAAAGAAGAGAAATAACCCTAAACCACATAAAAGAACATTACCCAAGCAGGAATTGGACCCATGCATATACAGATGGATCAGCCAAAAATTCAATAGAGAATGGAGGAGGAGGAATTCTCCTAAATTTAAAAAATGGAGTGAAAAAAACACATCAATGGCAACTGGAAAATTTTCAAGTAACTTTAAAGCGGAGGTAGAGGCTTTGAAAACTGCAGCAGAAATGCTCCTGATGGAGGAAAATAAGAGAAGCAAATAGCTATCTTCACAGATGCAAAGTCAGCTGTCTCAATACTCAAGAGCAATAACAGCACAGAACTAACTGACCTAAGAGCAAGCACTCCATGGTCTATGCCAGAAATCCAAAAAAGTTGTAATACAGTGGATCCCATCACATTGCAGTATACCTGGAAATGAAGAGGCTGACAGACTGGCAAAAGAGGGCGGACGACTACCACAGCCTGACATAGACATAACCTATAATGAGGCAAAGAGGTTGATAAAAAGCACTTATAGAACCAAATGGGGAATCTGAGCATCCAGGCCATCAGAAGGATGATGCATATTACAAACTCGACCGAAGAGAACAAGTAGCAATCTTCAGACTCCGCACAGGACATAACAGGCTGAAATACCACTTGTTCAATAAACTAAAGATAGGAGATACCGATGAATGTAATTGTAGAACTGGAAAAAATGACAGCAAAACATTTGCTGCAGGATTGCCCAACGTATGCAGAACAGAGAAAGATATTTTGGCCCACACCTGCTTCATTTGAGGACAAGCTCTATGGAGATATCAACAAGCTCAAGTTGACCGCAGCTTACTTTAACTACATACAGGTTGACATTTAAAGGTGCATGAAGACCCAGAGGCATGAAATGAAATATTGCTTGGATAGCAAATCCATTATGTGGAAAGTCCAAATCGAAAGCTCGCTGTGTGGGCTTCATAAAAGGTGGAAAAGTGTCCTAGTGGCACGAAATGGAATATTGCTTGGATAGCAAATCCATTACGTGGAAAGTCCGAATCAAAAGCCCATTGTGTGGGCTTCATAAAAGGTGGAAAAGTGTCCTAGTGGCATGAAATGGAATATTGCTTGGATAGCAAATCCATTACGTGGAAAGTCCGAATCGAAAGCTCACTGTGTGGATGTCATCTGCAGACTGCATACTTCTGGTTTCCGGAAGAACAGCCTATGGTGAACGGAAGGCCCAATATACGGAAGTGAGGCTAAGCAGCCATGTGCAGGACGTGACGATTCCTTGGGTGAGCCCAGTACCAGAGCGCTATGTATCGGCTCTGCAAGTATGGAAGCCTCCTTGGATGGCGGGGAATGCCCATGGTCTGCCCCTGCCTTCCCTTGAGGGCTGACCAGGATCTTTGGCTGTTCTATATGGACCAGCTGGGATGGGGGATAACACCACAACAGTGAGAGTCAAACGTCCTAAGAAACCCCCGGGAAGGTTAACCCGGTCAACAAATGCCCGCAGAAGTCGGATGTGTCGGCCTAACGGCGCAAGAACGCAGCTCTGCTGTAAACAGGCACAACGCAATCACATCCGAAAAAAAACTCCGGATGAACGAAGAAGAAGAAGAAGAGCATATATTCTTAAACTTTCAGTGTGCTGAGGTAGTGGCTTCAACCCCTACATTGGTCAGTTGGACTAAAATGTTTTCACTCTTGACTTAGGGAAGTAAATTACTAGTACCTCAGAGTGGGTTTGCCTGAAGGCTGATGGCAAGGGACTCTGGTAATGAAAGCTAAACCCCTGAAGGCTGATGGCAAGGGACTCTGGTAATGAAAGCTAAACCCCTGAAGGCTGATGGCAAGGGACTCTGGTAATGAAAGCTAAACCCCTGAAGGCTGATGGCAAGGGACTCTTGTAATGAAAGCTAAACCCCTGAAGGCTGATGGCAAGGGACTCTGGTAATGAAAGCTAAACCCCACGCAGAAATCAGACCAGTGCACTAGTAGTAGCATGTGTAGACTGCGATTGAGTTCAAAGTGAGCCAGCGCAAAAACAAATGGAAAAAAAGAAAGGCTAAAGAGTTTTTATTACGAGGTGTGGCATAATATCCGATTAAAGTTGATTCTTCTCCTTTCGCGTTTCCTCTATCTTTCCCCCTATCACATCCTTCAAGAGACAGTATCTTTTTATAATATGGCCAAAGCCCCGGGAAGGTTAACCCGGTCAACAAATGCCCGCAGAAGTTGGATGTGTCGGCCTAACGGCGCAAGAACGCAGCTCTGCTGCAAACAGGTACAATGCAATCACGTCCAGAAAAAAAATAAAATTGGATGAACACAGAAGAAGAAGATATATGGCCAAAGTATGCTTAAGGATGAGTCACCAATGTCACCAGTACTTTAGAAAAATGTTGTTAAATGTCCTAGAAATATCCTTAGAATATGCTAGACCCAGAAGGAAAATAGTGACGTTATAAAAGATCTGAACATTGAAGGAAACTAGTTCAGAAACAGTCATGTCTTGGAAACTGAAATACTGTGGCCACGTTACATGTCTGGGCTGTTTGAGAGGAATGGTGATGCTGTGGTTCTGGAGGAAGAGGCATGGGTCGACCATAAAGATGGACACGTATTAAACTATTGGACGTGAATATGCATGCGATGGGAACTGGCAAAGAATCTAGTATCATTTATGCGACTGTCAGATTCTGTAAAGGACCTTGCTACAAGGTGATTTCATGTTGAATTTTTCCAGCAAAGCTCATTATCCAAAATTGTTGCATGTAACCTTAATGTTTGTGTTTATGAATAGATGTTTGTATATGTCCATATATGTATGTAGTTGTGTATATGTATAGAACTGCTTTGTATATACATGTATAAATGTGTTTGTGTATTTGGATAATTCTTTTGTAACATTCTGGTATCACCTAAGTTCCTATTTTGTTTTGTGTTCACTTTCTGCTTTAAAGTAATTTGTTGTACTTATGTTGTTTGTTTGGAATGCAGTTTATCAGTTGAGTTCGAGTTAAGAACCGACATCACTGCACTCAGGACATTTCCATGTGCGCTCCATCTCCTTGTTCAACAGTCAGCAAAGAGTCATACTACTAATCATTCCCACCGCTATCTGATGTAACGTTCTCCTGGTCTTCCCTGTTTTGAGATTGTTCCAGAACCCCTGTCGATCAGCAGTGTATCATTGATCAATAGTTTGCTTTCAAATTGTGTTCTCAGAATAAAAAACTTATACATTATTAGATTTTGTGTACTGTCTTAACCCGTAGTCACATTAAATGTTCATTTGTATTGTATAAATTATTTGTCTACATGTTATAATTCAGCACTGTATAATAAGTTAATTTGTTTGATCCGACAGTATTTGAAAAAGTCACAAAATGCCCAAGAGGAAGGCCGCCGCCGCCGCTGCTGCTGCTGCAGCACCCGAGGCTCCTGCTGATGCAGAGGCCGCAGCTGAAGTGAGTTACCTCAGACATACTTGTGCATACTTGTGTAGGCTTATTAATTCTCTTCTGTCCTGAATACTGTACCAGCTGAAGTGAGTTATCTCAGACATACTTGTGCATACTTGTGTAGGCTTATTAATTCTCTTCTGTCCTGAATACTGTACCAGCTGAAGTGAGTTATCTCAGACATACTTGTGCATACTTGTGTAGGCTTATTAATTCTCTTCTGTCCTGAATACTGTACCAGCTGAAGTGAGTTATCTCAGACATACTTGTGCATAATTCTGTAGGCTTAAATTCCCTTCTGTCTTGTGGCAATACTGTACCAGCTGAAGTGAGTTACCTCAGACATACTTGTGCATACTTCTGTAGGCTTATTAATTCTCTTCTGTCTTGTGGCAATACTGTACCAGCTGAAGTGAGTTACCTCAGACATACTTGTGCATACTTCTGTAGGCTTATTAATTCTCTTCTGTCTTGTGGCAATACTGTACCAGCTGAAGTGAGTTACCTCAGACATACTTGTGCATACTTCTGTAGGCTCAAATTCCCTTCTGTCTTGTGGCAATACTGTAAAGTACCAGCTTGGATCTGGAGTCTTAGGAAATTAAGGAAATTGATTGGAAGATGGTTAAAAATGTCTAAGGGCAGGTTTAAGAATACTTGGCCTGTGTAGGTTTGCATGAGGCAATTGTAACTGAAAGATTAAATTGTAACTGGAGCACCATTGGTTAATGGGACAGGTGTAGACTTTCTGTGGAAACTTCTGCCCATGGCTAGGTAAGAGTCCACAGTGCAATATGTTACATTGGTTGTTGTCTAGAGACGGTCATCAGCCTTACATGGATACTGACCTGAATTGAAGATGTTCATACCTGGGTGTGACATGCTCCCCTTGAAAAAATAACCACCTTCCTTTATTTCTCCCTACCACTTATCTGATTCAGTGACAAACAACAAGGCTTGGACCAGACATGGTACACAGCCAAATGAAATATTATTTTAATGTACATTTCTGTTCACTGAGAATTGAGATTGCGGAAGATACAGCGAAAGAAAAACAATAACATGGTGACCCTAGTATTGCGATATCTAGCCCTTCTGTAGAAATGGGAGGTCATGTGGCAATATGTTATACTTATTATAGATCTAGCTGTAAGTTGTACGTTGTGCCCGGCCATGCAGATGTAAGAGGCAGTGGACAGACTGATAAGTTGCTGGTGTGCTGCGGGCAGGGAACCAACCCTGGATCAGACGAGATCTACTGAATGAGTGCTGTGTGTATTGCATGAGTGGCATGGCAATTAATGAATTGACTTAATAGGCTGCAAGGACATCAAGTCCAAAGGGTTAAAGTCGGACAAGAATACTGTGTAGGCGGCCAAACAAGTCGGCCAACACACTGGTGTTTTAAGTACCACATGATGAATGAGGGAGAGATTTGAGCGCTAATGGACTGAATGGTTGGATGTACATAAGGAATAATCTGTCCACTAATATGTATACTTACATTGTAATCTGTCCACTAATATGTATACTTACATTGTAATCTGTCCACTAATATGTATACTTACATTGTAATCTGTCCACTAATATGTATACTTACATTGTAATCTGTCCACTAATATGTATACTTACATTGTAATCTGTCCACTAATATGTATACTTACATTGTAATCTGTCCACTAATATGTATACTTACATTGTAATCTGTCCACTAATATGTATACTTACATTGTAATCTGTCCACTAATATGTATACTTACATTGTAATCTGTCCACTAATATGTATACTTACATTGTAATCTGTCCACTAATATGTATACTTACATTGTAATCTGTCCACTAATATGTATACTTACATTGTAATCTGTCCACTAATATGTATACTTACATTGTAATCTGTCCACTAATATGTATACTTACATTGTAATCTGTCCACTAATATGTATACTTACATTGTAATCTGTCCACTAATATGTATACTTACATTGTAATCTGTCCACTAATATGTATACTTACATTGTAATCTGTCCACTAATATGTATACTTACATTGTAATCTGTCCACTAATATGTATACTTACATTGTAATCTGTCCACTAATATGTATACTTACATTGTAATCTGTCCACTAATATGTATACTTACATTGTAATCTGTCCACTAATATGTATACTTACATTGTAATCTGTCCACTAATATGTATACTTACATTGTAATCTGTCCACTAATATGTATACTTACATTGTAATCTGTCCACTAATATGTATACTTACATTGTAATCTGTCCACTAATATGTATACTTACATTGTAATCTGTCCACTAATATGTATACTTACATTGTAATCTGTCCACTAATATGTATACTTACATTGTAATCTGTCCACTAATATGTATACTTACATTGTAATCTGTCCACTAATATGTATACTTACATTGTAATCTGTCCACTAATATGTATACTTACATTGTAATCTGTCCACTAATATGTATACTTACATTGTAATCTGTCCACTAATATGTATACTTACATTGTAATCTGTCCACTAATATGTATACTTACATTGTAATCTGTCCACTAATATGTATACTTACATTGTAATCTGTCCACTAATATGTATACTTACATTGTAATCTGTCCACTAATATGTATACTTACATTGTAATCTGTCCACTAATATGTATACTTACATTGTAATCTGTCCACTAATATGTATACTTACATTGTAATCTGTCCACTAATATGTATACTTACATTGTAATCTGTCCACTAATATGTATACTTACATTGTAATCTGTCCACTAATATGTATACTTACATTGTAATCTGTCCACTAATATGTATACTTACATTGTAATCTGTCCACTAATATGTATACTTACATTGTAATCTGTCCACTAATATGTATACTTACATTGTAATCTGTCCACTAATATGTATACTTACATTGTAATCTGTCCACTAATATGTATACTTACATTGTAATCTGTCCACTAATATGTATACTTACATTGTAATCTGTCCACTAATATGTATACTTACATTGTAATCTGTCCACTAATATGTATACTTACATTGTAATCTGTCCACTAATATGTATACTTACATTGTAATCTGTCCACTAATATGTATACTTACATTGTAATCTGTCCACTAATATGTATACTTACATTGTAATCTGTCCACTAATATGTATACTTACATTGTAATTACACTAATGACGTGTTGAATATGTTTATTTATAATGATTGAATATGTTTATTTATAATGATTGAATATGTTTATTTATAATGATTGAATATGTATACTGACATTATCATTAAATTATTGACCTTTTGCAAGAATAAATGGATGTGGTGGCCAAGTTAGCACTGCAGGCTTCCAGGTGTGGTGGAGGAAATTGTTGTTGAGGGTAAAATGTTTGAAACATCCAAACCTATACGCTGGTAACAATGAAGCTGGAGCTAGCATGGCCGAATGGATAAGAGGGCTTGCTCTCTAACTTCCGGTGTGCTGATACTGAAGTAGCAGGTTCAAACCCTACACAGGTCAGTTAGACTACATGTTGACTTCTCATCCTTGACTTGGTGACGTACATTACAAGTACCTCAGAAGTTGAAGAGGGTTCGCCTGATGGTGGCACAGGTCATTGAACAAGCTAATCCACACACAAATCAGCCCAGTGCACTAATAGCAGTAGCACTTGTAACGACTAGGCTGAGTTCAAAGTGAGCAAATGAGAAAAAATAATAAAAAATACCTAAAATCCAAAAATCTTTAGATGAACACAAGACCTGGTGTATATCAATATTTGTTAATACATGCTACATTTTATTGAAATATTATAAAAGGAGAACATTAATGCTAAAATCTTGCTAGTCAACATTAGAGAAATATAATAAAATATTTCATGTGAACATTTTGTTTGTGTGTTTGAGCAGCCAGCAACCAATGCTGCCCCAGAAGCATCACCAAAGAAAGGCAAAGAGTCACCAAAGGTAAATATCATTGTCTGAACATTCAGCTCTGTATGAATGATACATATCTTAATGATGGTAGGTCGCTCTTGCCTCAGCTGTGCACAATGAGGTGCCAGTGTGTCATGTCATGCAGTGACTTTAATGAAACCAGTCACCCATACCATAGACATCAGACTAGTTGCTATACTAGTTGGTTACAGTGTCTCCTGCGTGTGGGAAAGGTTGAGAATGTTTACTGTATTTGTTATAATGTAGAGTTATAAAAAAAATGATTGCTGGATTAAGAATCTGGTTTGAAAATAGCAAACAGTAGGCCAGATACATGTCCGTTTATTTATTACAATCGAATGAGCTGGTCAGTGAAAAAAAAATGTCAGTTTCAGATATCTTTGGTGTCTGCCAGTGTTGTTACCAGTTACTGTAATAAAGTTGTGGTCAAGCTGCCCGCCTCGCACATTAAGGCGATGCTAACCTAAAAAAATTTAATTCCATAATACTTAATTTCTATGTTCTTTTATGGGATAGGGTTTGATATTAAAGACTTCTGATCGATAAAATATTGTCAAATTGACTTTGCACTTAACGGTTGCTATGGAAACCAAGATAAACAGCGGCCATCTTGAATTTCTTAATGTACCTCTAAAACATTTATTTTTTAATGTACAGGCTAAATTCTTTGTTTTATGTGTAAGTAAATAGACCCTTTAGAAGTTTAGTAGAATATTTTAATGATATCTCTTAGCAGTTTTTTTTTTCAAAATGTGAAAATGGTAATGACATTTTTCATGACATTTTTTTTTTTTTTTTAGTGTAGCACAAAAACTAAAATGTAATTTTGAAGAATAATCTACTCACAATGTAAGCGATATAATAAAGAATATCTCTGCAAAGTTTGAGTGAAATCTAATGAATAGTTTTTAAAACAATTGTACTTATGTATAAAAAACTGGCGAAATGAGAAAACGGGGAAAAACTAATTATTTTTTTGTTTTTTTATTACTAATGCATTCTTTTACAGAGAAAAAAAGTGTAAAACTGTATCTTGAGTGTTAAAATTGTCCTGTTGAATATGCAGGACCTCCCTCCAGAGCATGCAGCTCACCTTGTCTCTTCAGTTTGGCCGCTCGTACAGTGTCGCGTCTTTTAGTTTGTTTGTCCTTCTTGTACTTCAGACTATTTCTTACTTGCTTCTGCATCCTAAATGTTCCTAGTCTCTGCATATGCAGGCCTGTAGAAGGTCCAAAAACTGGGCAGTGTCTTGGGCAGCAGCAGCTCCAAAGTTGAACTCTCTTGCTGCAGTTATAACTGCAAACTGAACGCGCTTGCGAGAGGCAAAGTTGTCTTTAGTGCATCGAGCCCATATCAAGCTGTGTAAAAATTGTGTCAAATTCACTCATTTGAATTCTGAGTTTGTCCTGACACACATCTACTAAGTAGTTTAGTTTGCGCAGTGCTGTTCCAAGGCGTTTACTGACATGGTTGATACACTCCTCTTTGTCTATCTGAATGTCATCCCCATATGGGTTGATCTTGGTAAGTTCCGCAAATGTTTTGGTGTCACCATCAGAAAGTATTGACGTGTAGCGAAGTTTATGACGGGCCACAGACAGTCGCCACAGCACCCTTGCAGTCTTCACCTCCATCATTCCAGCAGATCCTGTGAAATTGTTGTCACAGTTTAGAAGATGTTCTGCCTTCCATGCTGCAAATTCATCTGGTTTGTCCCTGGAATGTGTCTTACCAGTGGTTTCACACACCTGGCAATATGTGGACATAACATGGGCATCTATGCAAAGTCCTGTAAGAACATCCACTGCACAGCCAACTCCAATGTGGGATGTGTGGCCTCTAGTCAGCCAAGTGCCATCAAAGCTGACACTAATATCTAGCACATCATTGTCATGTAGAGTTATGCCTGACTGTTGTGCATGAGCCTGTCGAACATACTTTACGGTTTGAGAAAAAAACAGTGTCCTCCAGATCTTCTATCTTTGAATATAGTTTATTCGCTTTGCTGTGAAATGTTTTGTGATGAAGACCTTGCAGGTTCATGTTTTCACAAAAATTGTTGAATGTCATTGCACCCATCCCACAGACTAATGCTGAATATACTGACTGGCTGTTGACAGCAAAAGATCTATCCCCATCATTACTTCTTGCAGATAGGTATCTTCCACACAAAGCTTCACAACAAGAGCTGTAAACCTCTGCATACACAGCTAATCCCTTGGTTTTCTTGCTGTCAGTTTTCAAAATAAGACTATCATTTTTACAAACTGGACAACATAACAATTTGATTATTGCCTCAATTTCTGAACAATCAACTATTGCTCTGTGTTCCCGTTTTTGATATCCATTGTCGTCACCAGAATCATACTTGCTGCTAGTGGATGTTGTGTATTTATACGTATCTCTTTTAAATTGGCTTCGGGTAATAAAAGAATCACTTCCACAACTTTGAGAAGAACACGATAGCACTGATTCATTCAGGTTCACTGTCAAAACACTTGGATTTGGAAGTGGCATGTGCGCACTTTAGCTGGGTCGCTTTCAGTATTCAGAATTGTCTGTATCGTTTACAACGTTCTGATAGGCTTTTCGCTGCTTACCAGCATTTGCGAGGTGTAGTCTGAGAGATTACTTACGTTGAGTAGATGACTTTATGTTAAATTTCTTAGAACGAGGCATATTTCAATGCGTGTCAGTCTGTCGTCAACAATGAACTTTCAGCACGTCGCCAGGTGTAAACAACACAAAGCCGCCATTTTGGAAACCCACGTGATCAATTTCAGCCATCGGCGAACGCGGATTGCTAACGATGTTCCATATATGGAAGTTTCCGGAAGATGATAGACACGAATAAACCCGATGTACACAGAAGAGCTTCCGATTAGACGAACTCGTAGTTTTACGAACAGTTACGGAAGTTCACGACCTTTCCAGGGATACCTTACACGAGCGTGTCGTGTTTTCCTGAGATATCGTTGCTAGGATTTGAAAACCGTCAATTTCGCAACAATTTTCAATAAATATACGATTTTACACAGAGGGTGGGTTCAGTAAATTATGAATATTGCATAAAATAACAGTTTTGAAACAAAAACAAGTACAGAATCTGATAGAAGACATGATAATGTGTCTAAAAATGAACTATTCCAAAAATAGCCAAGTTTACCAAAAATCGATGTTTTTACTGCCGCACATCGCCTTAAAGCGTGTGCATTCATTTTTCTGAATGTTATTCAATTCATGGGTGCCATTTTTCTCCCAAGACCTCAGAGGGTCGCCACTTAAGTTCGGGCCTCTCTTTGGAAAGAAAAGAGTCATTTTGGATAAAATCCTGTGCAGTGAAATTGGTTCACGTGACTTTAGTAATGAACATTTTGCTCAGGTTAATAATGTTTCCATTGTTAAAGGCTGTAAAGATTACCCCCCTTACATTATGTGGTAGGTTTGTTTTATTGACATGGCTTGTGATGCTAGAATGTGGAATCATGAGGTTGGTAGGGGCAGCATTTGAGGATCACAGAGGAGCACTAGTTTTCAGAGACAATAGCGCTTATACCTTTACGTATTTTGAGGAAGGAACTTGATACAACTGAGTTTGTCCATCAGTCATCTTTACATGAAAGGTTAATTGCAATGAGTCTCTAAGACATGTTCTGCATCCTTACTGTGCATTCCAGTCTGTTCCTGATGTTGTCTACCAATGTCGTCTTTCACATTTCCCTGCTTTTTTCTCCACATTTATTGGCAAGCTAAGTATGACTGAAATACCCTGCCAGATTGACATTCTTCTTCTTCGTTCATCCGGAGTTTTTTTTTTCTTCGGATGTGATTGCGCTGTGCCTGTTTACAGCAGAGCTGCGTTATTGCGCCGTTAGGCCGACACATCCGACTTCTGTGGGCATTTGTTGACCGGGTTAACCTTCCCGGGGGTTTGACATTCAAATGGTAGTGCTTATAATTTTTTATATTTTCTCTCACTTTGACTAGAGGTGCGTGCTTCTTAAATATATAAATATATTAGCTGCGTGTTCTTTACAAGATGCAAACCTCAGCATTTTAAAAAAAAACCAGTACCAGGCAATTTCATGTTCAGTAGTTTGTAATAGCTTTTTGACCAATGCCTCGTACTATAAAACCAATGCAAGCTGATTTTGAATCCTGGACTTGTATGACAGGCAATTGTGAAACTCCCTGACTATCCCTAAGCCACTGCGCCAGCATATCTTATGCTGGTGGCGTAAAGGGTTCGTTCATTCTTCACACCGGCTTTAAGTTGAACTTATCTTTCAGGAAAGAATGTACATAAAATTGCCTGGGACATTAACTTGGGGCGTGCAGCATAACAGTATATAAATTAGCTACAGGTATTTATGCTTTTATGTATGAGACATCTTAATATTTTCTCAGGAAAAACCCAAGCAGGATGCAGAGAAAGCCACAAAGTCAGGTCGTGGACGTGGCCGGCCTAAGGGCACCACAGCCGCTGTAAGTTAAATCATTTTCACCTTGAGTCTTGCTATTGTCTAGGTAGATCTCAGGTCATGCTGTAGTTCTGACCTCAGTGAGCTAACATTTATAAATTGCTGATCTATTTCCATTTTTTATTATACTTTCGTGTTAACTGATTAATAAAATAAAAACTAGTGCATTTTATGCAATTATTTTATTTTCACCGGGCAAAATCAATCATGTTTATTATTATACATTAGGCTGTATTTACACAATGTTTTACTGTAGTTGTATCTCCATACTAAGTAGTATTTGTTGTAGATAACTGTTTAGGACATATAAATATGAAAATGTAAGCAGGCTAACTTGTACATGGATCCGGTTTTAACAAGACTTGAATCCTGGATAATTAGTAAGCAAGCAACAAAAACAAACAACCCTCTAAGCCTCGGAGATGTGGGTTTATACAGGAATGCAGAGTGTTCCCCTGCAAGCCGTCATGAGTTGACTACATTGTTTGAAAGAAGCTAAGACACAAAGCAACATAGAAAGAGGCAGTCAGTCATGTTATGAGAAGAGAAAAACTAGGCCGCGTAACGTGTTATGTGGTAGTCTTAAACATCCCTGTTTAACATTTAAGTTACAAACATTAGATGCACTGTGCTGAATGAGTGGTGTGATTGTAAAGTGGAAGCAGGTCTTTTATACACCTTGCAGCATAATTGACATGTTGTGCTAGGCCCCAAGTTTGTACAGATCTGTTGGTATTCCAGAGGTGGTGTCATGACAGCCGCCTCCATTTCCCAAGGCATTTATGGTGCCCATTTTAGGCTAAGTTGACTGGGGAGCGGAGCCTGGGTTAATTGTGAAAAGATCTGCATGGATACGAACCTGACTGCTGGATACAGTTGTGTATATGCGTTATTGTGTCAGCACTTAAATAACTATTCATGTTAAATATACAGTACTTGTATTTGTTTCTCTTTTTTCTAGAAAAAGACAAAAGCACAGAAGAAGAAATGAGTGCATGCGCTCTTCACACTGGCAGCTTGAGGAATCGCTGAGGTTGCATCTATGTCAGAGCCAGAAAGGATAAGATTGATCTTGTGTGTAGACAGTGTACTTAGTCTCTTAGATTGTGGAGCCATCTTGTGTTTACGGAGAAGTCGAGGTCTAGCTAGCCATGCCTGAAGAGAATTTCTCATCCAGCGGAATGTCATTTTTTTAACAGTTTTATCTCCAGGTTTGAACATTTCATCAATACAGCCAGGACATTACATAGCGGCTGTAGTCCTGAACTATGACTGCAAACAAGTGCTTAACTTTCAGTGTTTTCTCTTGTGTTCACACGTTTCTAGGGCATTCAATCTTTGTGTGAAGTGGGATCATGAAGTGTAATTTTTATGCACTTGTTAATAGTCATTGTTAGAATTCCATCAGCTAAATAATCAAATGTGGGCTTTGTTAAATTCAAGTCTCTCAGATATATGAATCCATTTTCATGCATGTATGTAAGCACTGTATATTCATATCTAGTACAGTCGTATATATTTAACCCAGCCATCCCATGTTACAACTTATCACACCGAGCTATCATTCTTCTTGTTTCTGTGCTGTGTACATGTTTGCCATCCTTATCAAAAGATATTTTTAATTTGAGATTTTTAAAAATCATTAAGAAAATAAATAATCACCTTTTTATTTTAGTCTCCAAATTTTCATCATATGTATATTTAATTTGTCGTGTCGGGCTCAGTGTTCATCGGGGTGAATCTCCGCCTGCAAATTTTTGTTTGTTTTTGCGGCATTTGCTTCTTGTAAAGTGGACAGTGCATTTACAAAACATCTTGGAAATGTGTACCCACGACTGTCATTTTACTCATCTTTCATTTTTTGAATCGATTAAAACCATTAAAATTTTGCCGTTTGTACATTTTCTTATGTGAAAGGTGGAATGTTGGGGAAATAACTGCCTCAAGTTGGCAAAGTCAAGATGTCCAGTGGGGTACTGAATGTGTCACCAGTTGGGAAGTCCAGATGGCCGGTGTGGTACTGACCACGTCAACCAGAAGTTGGTCTATCAGAATCTGGGTCTAGGGTCTGGCAACACATGCACATTAAGCATGTCAAAGGCATCATTGCTATTTAAGTATTCACTTTGTCCAGACTAAATAGTCTGTAGGGTACCCCAGGGAGCAGGAGAGCAAGGTCTGAATGAAGTTGTTGGGGAATCCACACGCAGGTGTTAGGAGTGTTGAATATCCTCTAGTCTGGCATTTTCCTGTGCAGTCATTATTTTTCTTCTTCCCTAGATTGATCATTGGAGCCATTGATTCTTAACCAACTCCATAGAAGTTATCCTACCTTTCGCTGTCTGATGCAGCTCTTTCCGGATCCCCTTTTAATTTGATTCTTTCTCTGCTCCACGTGTTCACATAACTATAGTTGAATGTTTTTTTCAGGGGATGTGATCAACCATGGAGTTAATAGGCTGTTTGTGGCTGACTAAGCAATTATACATTTAGTAGTGTTTCATTGCTTTCAGGATGCTCTTGTCTCATATCTGCCACCAGTGACCTGCTTTCAAATCTCCCCTGGCTGATTTTGAACTTGCTTGGGAGTTTCTGTTCTGATGAGTGAGGAAGGGTCCACTAGGTTCCTGGTGGTTGTGGGGTGGGGGTATGGGATCTGCAAAGGTTTAATCTAAAAACTGAGGGAAAACCAGAACTTTAAATCAGATAGCAGTGGGAACGATTAGTTTTATGACTTCACTGGCTGTTGAATGAGGGGACAGCATGAATGGGAATGTCCTGATTGCAGTGATGTCAGTTCTTATCTCCACTGGTGTCCAAGACATTCACATGTGTTGTAGAGACGTGTGAGGTGAATTTGACAGCTGTACTGGGGCTGGTAGTTGAGACAGGAAGTTAACACTAACTATGGTGTGGAGGACATTCACAGAGTTGAATTTGACATCCGGATTGGCGCTACTGATGATGTACAGTTTGTGTTACATTTCATTGATCCATTCTTTGAAGCAGGATGTTCCTGTCCTGTTTAGCTGCCTTGTTTTTCGACGTTTTCTAATAGGGGTCTTCATAGAGCTCTAGCTTGTTTGTGGATGTATTGCTGCTAACTTCATGATCTGGAAGGCTGAGGTGGGTTTCTACACAGACGGTGGACTGAACCGCTGCAAAGGTCTGTTGTATGTAGAGTACTGCTACATGTGGGAGTTGAGTAAAATGAACGATTAATTGGTTGTTTCGGGATTTGAAATTTAAATATTGAGCACAATCCACTACTGGCATTTTAGGCGGCCTGGTGTTCCTTGCCAGTGAGAAGTCCTGATCGTTCGGGTCCACGTCGGTTGACGGACGTCAGTCGCGGCGATTGGGCAATCTTGAGCATAGCCTACGATGGGTAACATTGTAATATTCTGTTGTGATAATTTGGTGTGTGCCGCGTGGTTACACACCCTGCTTCACACGCCAGTAATCCGGGGCGTGTTTCCGGATCCGGTCAGGGATATGCACTACTGATGAGAGCTAAACTAGAGTATAGTGCTTCCATATTAACGTGGATAGGCCTTAGGTTCATAGGTTCATACCAGAGTACAATCAGAGTTGCCAGTAGTGGGTTGTGTTCAATATTTAAAATGAAGGAGCTGATAAACTTGCTGGCTCTGCATCCCCTGCAGATAGCCAGCCCGTGGATCCTGCTAATGTTATTAATGCTCTTGGAGGGTTGTCAAGAGTGGAGGGCCTTAACACCAGTTAATCTACTTCATTGTCCAAAATGAGAGACTTGAAGTCAGAATTGGCATGGCCGGACATGAGAATCATCAGGGAAAATGGTCTTAGTCAACCAACACAGAACTGGCACTATTAGCCACTGATGCATATGTTTTGCGGGATCTGAGCACCTAAGGACGTGTCCGGAGTGCAATGATGATACTCTTAGCAGACAAATAATTTTGTTTCCTATGGTGTCTTCACAGCTTCCTGCACCACATGGTAGCACCTGCAAACCTCTGGAATTTATCCCATGTTTGCCATCACTGGTGCCTCTTTATGGTCTACCAGGAAGGTACTGATAAGACACCAGACCAATCTTTCTTCTTTCTGTATTCTAACAGTTTTAGAGCACAGTTGTCATATCTTGGCACTTATCTGGACATATTTTGGATATCATGACTACTGCAGGCAACACTGGTCTATTGTGTGTCATAACATTTCAGCAATGTCCATAAATGACAATTTTACCCTTCACAGACTATTGCAGATTTCAAATTTTCAAATATCTTTATAGTAACAAAATTTAACTTCTTACCAGTTCAGTAGCACTTTTTTTCATGTTGAAATAGTAGTCTTTAAGTTAACATCCGGTCCATCTCTTTATATGTCTCAAAGTTGTAATGAGTGTCAATGAGTGCGATATAGTGGTAGTAGCTAATATAAAAGCATGAAGTAAGTTAGTCGACAGATCATCCTCATTGCACATCAAATCCATAAGTGCTCGGATCCCCTCCTCAGTAAATCCCGCAGCATGTAGCGGCTAATGACACAAGTTCTGTGTTGGTTTATCAATCTTCTTTAGCTTCCTGTGTATTCTTGTTTGGCCACACCTCTTTTAATTTTGCTGTTCTCGCAGTCTGACCATGGCTGTAGATTTACAGTCATCACTTGGTTCTCGCAAGTCTTACTTCTCGTAGAGCATTCAGAATGTCAGCCTGGCCCATGGCGCGTCCGCCCTCCACAGTAGCCTCACCTGCGAGCTTGTCAGCCCGCTCATTTCCTTGTACTCCCGCATGACCTGGCACGAAAATGAAACTAATCTTTGCCAGCCGAGACCGCTCCAGAGACAGCAACTATTGGATCCACCCCATCTCTATCTTGAGCATGCTCATTGAGTCACTAAGGAAACATGCCCTAGTGAATGTCTTATCCCCTCTGCCGTGCGTCCACCTTGACGAGGTAGAGGGGCTTGAGCGTTCCAATGACCCCAAGAGCTATGCCGAAGGTAGCACAGCTACTGGTAGGGTCACCCATGTCGGACAGGTCAAGGGAGAGGGACCAGACGAAGTGACGCACAAACCCC
>JACEFZ010005608.1:0-27361 GCA_014155875.1 Cepaea nemoralis
CATGGAGATCATCGTGGCTACGGGCAGTTGAAGAGAGACACGGGCGATCATCCTGGCTACTGGATAGTTGAAGAGAGGCATGGGAGATCATCGTGGCTACTGGATAGTTGAAGAGAGGCATGGGAGATCATCGTGGCTACTGGATAGTTGAAGACAGGCATGGGAGATCATCGTCGCTACTGGATAGTTGAAGAGAGGCATGGGCGATCATCCTGGCTACTGGATAGTTGAAGAGAGGCATGGGAGATCATAGTGGCTACTGGATAGTTGAAGAGAGGCATGGGAGATCATCGTGGCTACTGGATAGTTGAAGAGAGGCATGGGAGATCATCGTGGCTACTGGATAGTTGAAGACAGGCATGGGAGATCATCGTGGCTACTGGATAGTTGAAGAGAGGCATGGGAGATCATCGTGGCTACTGGATAGTTGAAGAGAGGCATGGGAGATCATCGTGGCTACTGGATAGTTGAAGACAGGCATGGGAGATCATCGCGGCTACTGGATAGTTGAGCAGTAGTAGAGGCCGAGGCCTAAGAGTATGGCATGGAAGAATATCATCAGCAGAATTGGTGCAGAATATCAAGAACCAAGATCAGTGGAGAGACGTACAAATCTACGCCACTCTGCAGGGAACACTATGATGAAGGTGATGTTTGCCTGGTATTTAACTGTATTATGTCTACACGTTACTTCTGGTAATCTGTAGGCTGGATTGTGGTGGAATAAGCAAGCATACGCCGGTGTGAAACAAATAGCTTCAAATGACTATCACAATCACGACCTCGAAATTTACACACGAAGGTCAGCATATAAACAGAGGCACGTGCACTAAGTTTGGAGCAGTGCTAGTATAATGGCTAGTGTGCTTGCTTGCCAGAGCAGTGGTACGGGTTCACTTCTGAACGCAGACAGGATTATATGCTCCCGGTCAGTAAGGCTCTGCGGTATTTATAGTGTAATAAGTATTGGTACCAGATAATTTTCAGTTTTCTGGGGGGAAAAAACGACAGAAAAAAAGATAATAACTGCAATGTCAACTCAAATATCATGGCCTAGAAAATGTGAAGACATTTTTTTTCGCCTATCCTTTACAGGACATCGCTGTCAACACCAGCAGTTTACTGCTTGTCACTTTTTTTCCGAGGGAAGTTGGAATCAACAAGCAATCTTCAAATTATATCTGTTGGGATTATTGAGTGACTTTGGTCTACACTCCCCCTTCTGTTTTCCTTTCCCAAATTTTCTTTCACTTCTCTGTTATTCCCTCATATACCCGAAACTTCCTTTTCAACGATAAATAAAGATTTATTAATAAAAACTATGTCTGGTGTATGTAGGATATTGTTAGTAGTTGTATGTTTTCTAGTGTGGATGCCAAAAAGATTTGATAGAAGTTCCGTGTCTTTCTCGTCTCTTTCTCGACTAAAGTACAGGACATTACATAGATACAACGGAAGGGCCCACCCTGAATGCTCCGTCTGCTTGAGTCTGTAGATATATCCGTTTTTTGTAAGGAAAAATGTCACCACTGATCAATTACTTAAACCGATCACTATATGCTGTCAGCTTAGACTGAATTTTTTGCTTTTTATAGCATTTATTCCACCCCTGGAAAACATCGAGTTTCTAGTTTTCTTTTTTTGACCTGAAAAAAGTTCTACCTGGATAGTTTTTAAATTTGGGTATAACACTGGTATGCGCCTTGAAAACTTCGATACTGAGTCATTTGAGTTTTTTATTATGTTATAGGATCTCTTTTTCCCCGTTCTCTGCCCTTTTTTTCTTTTTACGATGACACTTCTTTTCTTTCCTTTCTTATGCACAAGTTGTGCTTTATTTTTTGAAAGTGCTTTTTTTTGGTTATCAAAACACGAGTGATTTTGCCCCAAAACCCATCTGTTTATATCTTCGTTGATAAGTCCCGCACGGGTATTGGAACTGTGTAAAAAACATTTAAAATGAGAGCTGTGTCTGCTCATTTTTCCTCCTTGTAGTGTCTTTTCCTCCAGCGAAATGAAAAGGCTTCCGAAAAAACCCTCTGACATAAGATAGAAGTCACCTATCGTCTATACTATTCCTACTAGTATTTACTTTACAAAGCTAAGATTTATCTATACCCTATGCCAGAAGATTACTTCCTGTGATTTACCTATAATTTATCCTTTCTGAATTGGGAGTACTAATGCACAATAGATACACAAAAGTTCCCCGAACGCCACCACCCTTTTCATACTCCCTTGTCTCATGGGAAAAAAGAAACACACTCAACTCCACAAAGGGTTGCCACTCTTATAGGTCATTTTTGCCGCATAGTCCTTTACCTGGCTTGACACCTCAGTCAATACCTCATTATCACCCTTAGTGAAAATTACTGATCTGAAACTTTTCCGTTATTTATAAAACCCCCATGTGTTGTTCCTTCCCCCTGAGTCATCTAGACCGCAATATGCTGTGGAAATTTCTCGTAACAATCTCCCCCCCTTTTCAAACCCCAACTCTCTCTCCCACACACCTGACACTATCTTGGTTTTTCAATCCTGTCTTTATCACCGGCCGCGATCCTGTCCAATAGTGCTGTCTGCCTTTGTCGCAAACCTATTTGTCCACGCGACAGGTTACCTGTGCTGTCGGCGGGCACTTCCGTGTCTTGACCTATAAACGCATGCGCCTGGTCACTCAACCCGACATTTCGTGATGTTTTTGACCAGTGAATTAACCTCGTCATCCTACACTCTCGTTGACCTGTGCCGCTGTTATTTCTACGTTAACACTTCAACCCGTTAACATTAGGGGTCATTGACTCCGGTCACGCCGTTGTTGGTTATCCTTACTGTTTTGTTTGTTAACCCTTCTCCTACCTGGTTAGTCGGTGTATAAAGTTGTCTATCTGGGAATCATTAACTCTCAGTATTCCACGACACTGCTGTCGTTGATTCCTTGGCAATATTACGCTCAGTAGTTTGTCATTGCTTTCTGAGCGGCCGGCTCACTTATTCCGTAAGTTAATAACTCGGCGAGAACGAAGACATAATACTCCATCTCAATTCATATATCGGCCTAGAAAATGTGAAGACGTAATGCTCCACCGGCAGTTATAGGACTGTCTTTACACCCCCTCCCCCAAAACCACCACCACCACCACAACTACCACCACCACCACCACCACCGCCACACACACAACTTTAAAATGTAAACCGTGAAACATGAGGTCAAAGGTGCTGCAATACCTCACCAGGCACTACAAAATATTCCCTGTAACTCAAACACGTGATCACTTACAGCTGAAGTAAACTGTAACTTGGTGTTCTTTATCTCCGTGTTAAAGATAACACTGTGTAATTCACACTCATTACCAGCTTGCATGGGCAATTCTCTTTCAAGTATTTTACTTACTGGCAAGTTACAGGTAATTTTCTGTAACTCGCAACTTTTTAAAAATCTAATTTCTTTCTTCTCTTCTTCTTCTTCTTCTTCTTCTTCTTCTTCTTCTTCTTCTTCTTCTTCTTCTTCTTCTTCTTCTTCTTCTTCTTCTTCTTCTTCTTCTTCTTCTTCTTCTTCTCCTTCTCCTCCTCCTCCTCCTCATACAAATCCTCCTTCTCCTCCTCCTCATCCTCTTCTTCTTCTTCTTCTTCTTCTTCTTCTTCTTCTTCTTCTTCTTCTTCTTCTTCTTCTTCTTCTTCTTCTTCTTCTTCTTCTTCTTCTTCTTCTTCTTCTTCTCTTCCTCCTCCTCCTCATACACCTCCTCCTTCTCCTCCTCCTCTTCTTCTTCTTCTTCTTCTTCTTCTTCTTCTTCTTCTTCTTCTTCTTCTTCTTCTTCTTCTTCTTCTTCTTCTTCTTCTTCTTCTTCTTCTTCTTCTTCTTCTACTGCTTCTTCTTCTTCTTCTCCTTCTCCTCCTCCTCCTCCTCCTCCTCCTCATACACCTCCTCCTTCTCCTCCTCCTCCTCCTCCTCCTCTTCTCTTCTTCTTCTTCTTCTTCTTCTTCTCTTCTTCTTCTTCTTCTTCTTCTTCTTCTTCTTCTTCTTCTTCTTCTATTGCTTCTTCTTCTTCTTCTCCTTCTCCTCCTCATCCTCCTCCTCCTCATACACCTCCTCCTTCTCCTCTTCATCATCTTCTTCTTCTTCTTCTTTTCTTCTTCTTCTTCTTCTTCTTCTTCTTCTTCTTCTTCTTCTTCTTCTTCTTCTTCTTCTTCTTCTTCTCCTTCTTCTTCTTCTTCCTCTTCTTCTTCTTCTTCTTCTTCTTCTTCTTCTTCTTCTTCTTCTTCTTCTTCTTCTTCTTCTTCTTCTTCTTCTTCTTCTTCTTCTTCTTCTTCGCACTTTATCATCTGTATAACCCACTTGTATATGTTGTAAACTTTTGTAAATGTTGGACACTCTTGTATATGTACACGGTTCGAGGTGATAGTATAACTCCACCAGAGGGCGCCGACTGTGCGATTTGTCTGGAACCCTGGGAAGGATTCCAGTCCCAGTATAAAAGTGTGGACGCAGGTAGAACACAGAAAATACTCAAAAAAGGAGACTAAAAGACCTAATAAAAAGTCCTTATAAGGACTACAGCCAGTCAAGCCAGACGAGCCAGGAGCCTACACCAACAAAGAATACCACAAGAACAGACGAGCACAAAGGATAGCCGCCGACCGAACCCCCAGCTGACGTCACAGACACAAACCAACATAATCAGTCCGAGATAGGACTCACAAGACAAGACTTAGGGTGAACAAACCCACAAAAACCACGGACCTCAACAATAACCGACGCTGATGAAGCAGGTTGAACGAGGCCCAATTTGGAATGTTTGTTTTGAGAATTGGAATTGGAATTAGAACCGACATCCACATCGACTCGCTCGCTCTATCGAGAACAGATCACGATCGGATAACGCAGAGGATGCCTCGAGTTAAAAATACCGCGCAGAGACACGCAAGATACGCAGCCGGGAAGAAGAAGGCAGAGGCGAGGAAGGCCACTGAACCCATTTCTACACAAAGCAGTCCTGCTCCTACATAAGCTGAAGCCGATCCCGTCGCCGAAGAAACCACAACTGAAGCCAGCAGCAGCCGGGAAGTTCTCAACAGCACTAAGGTGATGTAGCCCAGTTTACCACAGACCTCCACACAGGAGGAAACAACAACAACTGAGGGCTTCACCGGCAAATTACTGCTAAAACAGACAAGAGTAGGAGAAGCCAAACTGTCGGCGCTACCAAATAGACAAGATAATCAGTCTGTTGAAAAACGAGCTGGGAAGAAACAGCATCTGCCAGCTGCGCAAGACACCTTTTGGAGTAGTGGTCTCCATCAACAAAAATCCAAAGACCACAGCACTTATGAAGAAGATTGCACAAGACGAGAAAGCCGACATCGAGCTTCACCACGGCATTTTGTTAGAAGCCACCCGGCACCACACAAGTAAACGATGGGTCATTAAACGAGTCAAGACCAATCTCACCAATTACCACATCAGGGAGATGCTGACGAGGGAGTACAAGAAACTCAAGATGACCAGTGCTTAGAGGATGATCGGCAAGAATAACATCCTTCCACAGTCGTCATCGTAACATCGTAGGACCGAGTGATCCATCAAGTCATTAGATGGGACAAAAAAAGATCAAGTTCCAGAGCACTACATACTGAGAGTACTGCAGTGTTCCTAAGTGCCAGAAATTTTAGCACACTCTGTGCCACCTGCAAGAGTGGTGGAGGTATGTGGATACTGCTCTGGACCCCATCCATACAGCCAGTGCCACAAGCAAAGACCTGACAAGGACTTCAGGAGCCCTAACACTAACAGAAAGTGCGCCAACTGCCTCAGCAACCACAGGCTCCAGGTACCTTCGGCTGTCCCCTGCCACCTAAGACAGCAAGGAAGCCATGAAGATCGCCATCAAATCCAACCTACCATATAAAGAGGCTAGGAGGCAGTACTGAAGGCGACCAATCAACTTACAAAAAGTGACAAAGCGCAACTGGAAGGCCAACTGAAGGACCTAGAGAATCACAGTTCAAAAGCAAGAAGGAAGAAAAAGGCGACACAAGAAATACAATAATGGCCATTCGGCGCATCCTGGACGAACTGAAGCAAGGTCAGCAGAAGATTGAGCAGGATGTCGCTCGAATGGCTGCTATAAAGGCTGAGACAGACGAAACTCTATCAAAATTCAAGAAGAGAGAGAAAAGACAGAAGAAACTCTTAAACAGATCCAAGAAGAAAGAGAACAAATAGAACTGCTCAAGTCACAGAACGAAACATTCCGAACCAGAAAATGCAAAGACCCAGACAGAAGACGAATCAACAGAAGAAGAATTAGAACTGGATGAAAATGGCTACCCAGACCAAGAGCAAGTGGCGGCAAGGGTGGTCATGAATCGGTACCGCTCTCCACCAAGATCGAACTATCGAGACGACACAACGAAATCAAAGAAGAACGAAAGATTTGAAGACAACCCAAGACGAGGAAATAGGTGGAACACCAGGGGAGACAACTACAGGTAATCATCCCTGAAGGAAACAGCACCATACGACGGTGTCGGTACACAATTACTCCAGGCCTTAACAAGTGCGCGACTTTGTTCAGACATGTAAAACCACAAAGATGAAACTAACACAATTACAGAAACTCAAACATCTTCAAGGAAGCAGATATAAGCAACATCATATACGAAAGAAGAACGATATACATCATAAGGGCCCCAAACAAACAAACCGATACTATCGATGGTTGAACGGGGCCATTCGTCTCAGCTGATCCGAACTGAATAGAACCTGCCTTTTTTCACCACCACACTATGGTTAAATAGGCGCCAACGCCTGTAGTGAGCTTTCGTAGATCCAGAATATATTGATGATTTGTAGTCGGCGTGAAGTTATGCAGTGGAAAAGCCATAATTTGAGAGCTTTGTTTTCTTGGTGTTGGATAGTACCTATAAATTTTTCGCACACCTACAATTTTTTCGCTTGTTCTTAGTGTCATTTTATGTTTCCTGTTCGGTTACTTGCCGCCTTCCTGGCCTAGAGGTTAGAAACTTTTCTCCGTAATCTCGTATACTCTCGTAAGTAATGTGACGACGGTGAGAATCAGCAGTGGTTCGAATCGCGTCTGTAACTTACGGGGTATGTGAGCCGGCCGCTCAGAAAGCAATGGAAAACTACTGAGCGTAACTTGCCAAGAAATCAACAATCAGCTGAAAGATGCTGATGTTGACAGCGATGTCCTGTAAAGGATATGCAAAACATGTGTGTTGGCTTACTTGCATGTTTGCTGTTGCTTAGTTTTGGTGTATTCCAGATTCTTAGCTGATGCCTGTATTGTTGCTGTTCAGTTAGTTGGGGGTTTCTGCATATACCTGCATGACCTCGATGAGATATTGCTGATGCTACATGTCTGCATCTGATGGTTGCCTTTAGAAGTTTAATAAATACAATGATGCTTGTGTTATTCTTATTTTGTTGTTTAGTTAGTAAACACTAATTATACAACCAATCAATCAATCAATCAATCAATCAATCAATTATACAACCATTACTGTTAGAACAACCTTTAGAGTAATTATTTGTCTGGAATCAGAGAAAATACTTTGATACCCTGTCGGCCCAGATCCTGAATCTTCTTATCTTATTTCTTTACTATTCTTGTTGACCGATGGCGGTGAGAGGTTCTCTTTCTCTTTATGCCTCTTCTTCTTTGGCCTTACGAAGTCAGGCTATCTATTGCAAATATTGTGGGCACTGTTGCAACAAACGCTCAGCCGTCATAATGTCCATTTCGCAGGTACAGTCTGGAAACTTGGGTGTGGCAGTGGCCAGCAAGCTTTCATGGCGGTTATATGTTCGATTCCCCATATAGGCTGCAATTGTTTTAAAAGACTTGTGCTCCCAGGTCGACCTAGTCTAATATTGGTACCATGAAATGTCCCGAGAAGTAAAGGCGGCCGACATGAAATAGACCACACCACCCACCCAGTACTGATTGGTTTATACAAATATGGAGCAAACACCATTTACCCAGAATGCCTGGTGGAGTGACAAGAGACGGATCACTTTACGACAATACGCAGAGCTAGTTTTTGTACGGGACTGGAGTTGGACAGGGCAGATGGCAAAAGGAATTGATTGCCTTATCTCAGTCAATTGTCATTTAGGGCACACAATGCCACAATCTTGATTTCTTTCAGTTGTCCATCATCGTAACCATTGTTTCCCGTCTGACTTTTCTTCCCGTCTTCATGTACCACTTCCACTCATTTACCTGGAATCTTCACTGGGTCGTTGCCATCCCCTTCCCCTGTTCCTATTACACCACAGGCTCTCAAAACTGTCTATATAGAGGTATCAACGACAAGTTTCATGTTAGCTTCACAGCCTGGGATTCAGAGATAAGGGCATTTTTTTTAATTCTTTTCTTTTCATTGTTCTCATTGGAAGTCAGCATGGTGGAATGGATAGGAACGAGTGTTCTTAAACATCCGGTGTGCTGATGCCGAGGTAAGGGGTTCAACCCTACACTGGACAGTTGGACTAAAATGTTGACGTCTCGTCCTTGACTTGGGGACGTAAATTACACGTACCTCTGAAGTCAGAGTGGGTTCGCCTGATGGCGAGGGACACTGCTATTACGGAAAGCCAATCCACACGCAAAATTCAGTCCAGCACTACTTTTTCATGTTGCATATCCCTTACAGGACGTTGCAGTCAACACCAGCATTTTTCAGCTGCTGTTGATGTACTAAGCAAGTTTTACGTTCAGTAGTTTGCCACTGCTTTCTGAACGACCAGCTCCCATACCAGCACGTTATAACACAACGCGACACGGTCTGCTGCACAAATCGGTCACAATTGAGTTTCGAACGCCTGGTAAGCGGCTCACGAACAGCGATCGCAGCCTTTGACCACGGAGACCCCTAGCACTACTAGAAGTAGTGTTGTGGACTACGCTTGGGTTCAAAGTGAGCTAGCGCAAAAAAATTGTTCTGACTGAATAAAAAAACTTTCGTCTCATTACGGTCATTAGGCACTGTAGTGTCTTCCCGTGATAGTATGTAGCGTTTTGTGTATTTGTTTGCTTCGAAGGCTAGTCGCCGCAACGTCCTATGCATTACTTCACGAAATCAATGTCTTGTTCCTGCAGCGAGGCGCTGTCGCCATTTGGAGGTGACAGGTTCGAATCTCTGTCGGTAACTTATAGCTTTCAAATTGCATGTTGTCTAGTGCGTCCTCTAATCTCTACTTCCTTCTTCTCCTTCTGTGAGCGCCACACAATACTATGTGTGTTTAGTTATGTAACTATGCATTACTTCGTGTTATACCCGTGGCCGAGGGGGTTTAGCAGCTTTCCTCCGCTAGCCCCGAATACTCTCGTCACGTGACGAGCGCGAGAATTTAAAAGTGGTTCGATCGCAAAAGTGACTATTAGAGTATGGAGCCGGTCGCTCAGAAAGTCGTGGCGTGCTGATGAGCGTATCTACTAGGTCAAACATACGCTGAAAGATGCTGGTGTTGACCGAAATATCCTGTAACAGATGAAAAGCGGCAAAAACAAAAAAAAAAAAAAAAAAAAAAAAATTTTTTGTGTAAATTGAGGATCTGATTGTGATATCGGCGTGGCTCCGTAGCTGAAGGAATACTACTGTGGAAGAAACAGTGCAAAGGATTTCTTCCCTTCCTGTGCGGTCACATGACTACAAAGGAAGGCGGTACATGACCGAACGACCCTTAAAAGCCCAGCCAGCGGTAGCGTAATAACAAGCCAGGTCCCTGGAGTCAGACGGGTCATGGGTGGGTGGGGGAAAAGACTGAGAGAGACAGTTATTGGCCAGGGAAGGCAAACCGCCCAGTAACGTCTGTCCAGATCCGATACATTGAGTCGTGGACTTTGTGAGACCTTGTGGAGTAATTCTCTTTATGATCACAGCAAATGATTCTTCATTACCGGGTCACATCATTATGGGACGGGGGAGGTAGGAACATTTGCTCTAATCACGATGTTCCTTTCTCCTTATCTCCAACCCAGAACATACTTATTTCAGCCTAGCAAGAATCATCAAATGCCATCTCCGCATTGCTGGTCGGCTGTTAAGACACACCAAAGAGATTTATCTCTCTTCTGTGTGTTACTGTGTCCTCATACAAACTTGTTCTACTTGCATGTTGTCTGCCGGTATGCATTGTTCTCTTCCTGTTGCCCAATACACGAGCCAGTGTGCGAGGGCTGTTCAGTCACGTGGCTATTAATCCACCAAAATAACAAAGACAAACTGACACACACACACAGACACACATACAGACACATTGAGGCACACGCATAAGGACACACACACACAGGCATACATAAAGAAACATAAGCACACATACACACAGACACAAACACACATACACATAAACATACATACAGGGACACACGACTGGGACGTCGCTGATGCTACAGATTTCGTGCACTGTGAGGAAACCTCTTGTGTAACCTATGGTAGGAGACAGATGCACTGACATAGGAATCCGTTTGCAATGAAGGTGATCTAGAACAAAAGCATCAAAATCAATCTGTCATTAGGATATGCCAGCATGTAGTTAACTGACCTAGAGAGCAGCAGACAGATAGTTATTGGTCATTGTCTCAAGTAGGCAGAGGCTTTATGTACAGAGGCAATGGCTACACTCACCAACTAGTACAGAGGCAATGGCTACACTCACCGACTAGTACAGAGGCAATGGCTACACTCACCGACTAGTAAAGGGGCAATGGCTACACTCACCGACTAGTACAGAGGCAATGGCTACACTCACCGACTAGTACAGGGGCAATGGCTACACTCACCGACTAGTACAGAGGCAATGGCTACACTCACCGATCAGTACAGAGGCAATGGCTACACTCACCGATCAGTACAGAGGCAATGGCTACACTCACCGACTAGTACATAGGCAATGGCTACACTCACCGACTAGTACAGAGGCAATGGCTACACTCACCTATCAGTACAGAGGGACTAGTACAGAGGCAATGGCTACACTCACCGACTAGTACAGAGGCAATGGCTACACTCACCGATCAGTACAGAGGCAATGGCTACACTCACCGACTAGTACAGAGGCAATGGATACACTCACCGATCAGTACAGAGGGACTAGTACAGAGGCAATGGCTACATTCACCGACTAGTACAGAGGCAATGGCTACACTCACCGATCAGTACAGAGGCAATGGCTACACTCACCGACTAGTACAGAGGCAATGGATACACTCACCGATCAGTACAGAGGGACTAGTACAGAGGCAATGGCTACACTCACCGACTAGTACAGAGGCAATGGCTACACTCACCGACTAGTACAGAGGCAATGGCTACACTCACCGACTAGTACAGAGGCAATGGCTACACTCACCGATCAGTACAGAGGCAATGGCTACACTCACCGACTAGTACAGAGGCAATGGATACACTCACCGATCAGTACAGAGGCAATGGCTACACTCACCGACTAGTACAGAGACAATGGCTACACTCACCGATCATTTCAGGGACGATGGCTACACTCACCGATAAGTATGGTCACTGCCCACAAGGAATGCAGTGACCTACTACCATCTTTACGGACATCTAGTATATCCGACAACACACACGATTTCAGAGGATGATATCGATAAAAGTGGGTTTGCTCCTGTTGAGCTGATACTGAACTTCCAATAAAACAACAAAATAGATCTTGGAAGTTCATCCAATGCAACGAACACACAGGCGGACGTTCCGACAGAATTCTTTGTCAACACACAAGAAAGACAAAACAATTTTTAAAAAACACATGTACAACAAAGGAGGGATACTTGTCTAGACATCCGCGTGCAGGAATAGTCCGATCACCATACAAAGGAAATAGTTAGAAACGGGACTATTTCCTTTGCGTATTGATCGGACTAATGCTCGGACACTGAGGCCTGATTGGAATGTTATTTTAGTGTGGGCCAACATTGGAGCCAAGAGTCAGGTGACAAAACATCCCCGCCTCGAAGGTAGGTTCCAACACCTGATCATCGGCTCGGGAGGAAAGAATGCTAGGCACTGAGTAACCTCTTTCCTCAGTTTCTTTTACGTTCGGTTACACCTGAACTCATGGAGGAAACATACGCAAACTAAGCCTAATCCCAGACGGACATCAATCAATCAATCAGTCAGGTGCCGTCTCAACAATGAAGGTTGGCTGCAGGGGATTTAACTTTGTGTCAGTCACCCTGGTCGCGCACTCTGATATACTCCGGCTCGCCCGTATCTTTCTGCTGTCTTCCCACTCAGATAGATTACGCATCGCCCGTCTCTTTCTGCTGTCTTCTTCACTCTGATATACTTCGGCTCGCCCGTCTCTTTCTGCTGTCTTCTTCACTCTGATATACTTCGGCTCGCCCGTCTCCTTCTGCTGTCTTCTTCACTCTGATATACTTTGGCTCGCCCGTCTCTTTTCGCTGTCTTCTTCACTCTGATAGATTACTGTTAGCCCGTCTCTTTCTGCTGTCTTCTTACTCTGATATACTTCGGCTCGCCCGTCTCTTTCTGCTGTCTTCTTCACTCTGATATACTTCGGCTCGCCCGTCTCTTTCTGCTGTCTTCTTACTCTGATAGACTACTGTTAGCCCGTCTCTTTCTGCTGTCTTCTTACTCTGATAGACTACTGTTAGCCCGTCTCTTTCTGCTGTCTTCTTCACTCTGATATACTACGGCTCGCCCGTCTCTTTTTGCTGTCTTCTTCACTCTGATAGACTACTGTTAGCCCGTCTCTTTCTGCTGTCTTCTTACTCTGATAGACTACTCTTCGCCCGTCTCTTTCTGCTGTCTTCTTCACTCTGATATACTCCGGCTCGCCCGTCTCTTTCTGCTGTCTTCTTACTCTGATAGATTACTGTTAGCCGGTCTCTTTCTGCTGTCTTCTTACTCTGATAGACTACTCTTTGCCCGTCTCTTTCTGCTGTCTTCTTCACTCTGATATACTCCGGCTCGCCCGTCTCTTTCTGCTGTCGTCTTACTCTGATAGATTACTGTTAGCCCATCTCTTTCTGCTGTCTTCTTACTCTGATAGATTACTGTTAGCCCGTCTCTTTCTGCTGTCTTCTTACCCTGATAGACTACTCTTCGCCCGTCTCTTTCTGCTGTCTTCTCACTCTGATATACTCCGGCTCGCCCGTCTCTTTCTGCTGTCTTCCCACTCTGATAGACTACGGTTAGCCCGTCTCTTTCTGCTGTCTTCCCACTCGTGCCACCCCGCACGTACTGAGCTGAATCATAACCTGGTGACATCCTAATACACCCCTCTACAGATGTGAAGTTTCAGCACCGGTTCTGCACATCCCGCGGGTTTATGAACTTGGAGAGGGGAAGCAGAAGGGAAGCAACACAATCTCCGTGCAGGTGGTGCCTGGTCGGACAGAAAGTCTCGCAACGATAGACGCAAGCCATGTTCATGGCCCAAACGACTTAATTCCCATGCATCTGACTTGAGAGGTAAGCCTCACTGTACCACAGGATTCACGTTCCAACCAATGCCGCGACACCACTGCAGTAACCACCACCCTATCGCCACCCACATGTAAAGAAGGCAATGAAATAATCCTTACAAGAATACAAATTGCGAAAAAGGGGGCGAGGGAAGCCAATTCTCCACTTTTAATAGCCAATCCTTCTATGGAAGAAAGTCTATTCAGCCGGGAAGATTATTTTTTGAAACCATTTTTTTCCCAGGCCTATTTCCGTGGCTTAACTAAAGCTTGAGGGAATGGGGGAAATATTTATGAGCAGTCTCAATTCAGCGCCGCCGACCCCTGGGGCTACCCCTTGACACGATCGATAATCTGGTGAACAAGTTACTACATTTCGTCTGTGCCACTTCTTTCCAACACCCCCCCCCCCCCCCCCCCCCCATAGGACAGCAAGAAACCCCATAAGACAGCTCTAGGGGACAGAAGCCAACCGTGCGCACAAGCAATTTCCACTTCTTTTATTAATGAATGAGGCAGCCACACACGCACATGCACACACACACGCGTGCATATTAACACACACACACACACACACACACACACACACACACACACACACACACACACGTGCATATTCTCATACACGCACATTTGTTCACACATACAGGCGCGTGCATATTCACAAACACGCACATTTGTTCACACACACACACACACACACACACACACACACACACACACACACACACACACACACGTGCATATTCTCATACACGCCATTTGTTCACACATACAGGCGCGTGCATATTCACAAACACGCACATTTGTTCACACAAACACGCACATTTGTTCACACATAGGCGCGTGCATATCGATAAACACACACATTTGTTCACACACACACACACACACACACACGTGCATATCAACGAATACGTGCATCTGTTCACACAAACTGCGGGGATATTCACACACACACGCACATTTGTTCACACAAGCATGCACATTTATTTACACATACGCGCGTTCATATCCACGAACACGCACATGTGTTCAAACAAACACACACATTTGTTCACACACACACACACACAACACACACACACACACACGCACGTGCATATCAACGAATACGTGCATTTGTTGACACAAACTGCGGGGATATTCACACACACACACACTCACATTTGTTCACACAAAAATGCACATTTATTTACACACACGCGCGTTCATATCCACAAACACGCACATTTGTTCAAACAAACACGTGCGTAGACATACTCAACAGTCCCAACACTGTGTGTACACGGGCGCGCTAGCGAAGAGCGCTGCTAATGTCATGAGCACGGTCGGATGCGGGTGGACACCGGGGCTCGACACATCCGACTTATGCTGGCATTTGTTGACCGGGTTAACCTTCCCGGGAGTATAGGCATTTAAACGGTTAAGGCCTCTTGAGTGTTTATGCTCGTGGCTACCGTTTGCATAGGCATTTGCCTCATGTTTGACTGGAAGTGTATGGTTCCGTCGCCTTGCAACTGGGTTGAGTGCGTGGCGCGAAACTGTGAGATGTGAGTTTCGTGTGAAATCCTTTTACATCTGTCCGCGGTTGTTTATGTAGCGGGAACTGTATGTTCGGAAAACTTGTGGCTGGCTTTGTCGCAAAACGGACTGGTTTGCCTTATGCAGTAATGTATGGCTGCTGGTTTTCTAGTAACTGCCGCTTCCATCGACGATGAACCGTATTTTTCGTGGAGGACTTTTGTGTTGGCTTACTGGCGGCGGCATTATGTACAATGAAATGCTTTTACATCTGTCCGCGGTTGTTTGTAGCGTGAACTGCATGTTCGGAATAATGGCGGCCGGTTGTCGCAGAACTGACTGGTTTGCCTTATGCAGTAGTGTCTGGCTGCTGGTTTTCAAGTGACTGCCGCTTCCATAGACGATTAACTGTATTTTTTGTGGAGGACTTCCGTGTTGACATTCTGGCGGCGGCTTTATGCACAGAGTACCTGTACGGGCTGTTGGCTTGTCGAGACTCCTGTCTGTCGCACTTTTCACATGGGGCAATGGGGAGCATTTTGTGTGATATTCGCTGGCAGCACAGGAACGGAACATAATGTGACGACCCGGTGCTGTGAATTTGGAACCACAGCTAACTAACATCAGAGACCTATAGCAGGATACTAATTCGAGACAATTTATGTTTATTTTTATTTATATTGCTTTCATTTATTTATTTATTATTGTTTCCTGAAGGAGAGGTCAACGTTTAAGTTTAACTGACCGGTGTCTGGAAAAGAAAAAAAAACACCACCGTCCCGCCGTCAAAACGGAAAGTTGGGGCGCGTAAAAACTCTGAGCCACGCCGATCTGACAATGCAACATATACATATTTAAATCTTTCATACCACCGACAGAGCCGTGATGGAACAGTAGTTTCTGCGTTTGCGTGTGAAGATAACGGTCTGTGTTCAATACTCCAGCAGGAAGTAACTAAAGGACCCCTTCTCACTCCACCATGAGTGTTGGGTATATGGACATAGTCCATATTTGTAAACCAATCAACACCGGATGGATGATGTAGTCAATGTCATGCCGGCGGCCTTTTCTTCCCAAGTAAATTCCTGGTACACATTTTAGACTGGGTAGACCTGGGAGCTCAGGCCAAGGAAAAATAATACCACCTTGAGGGGATTCAAACATACGACCGCCGGACAAGGAGGTCAGCGGGCATCGTCAGCATAGGCGTGGTTAAGCCATCTGCTTTGCGCTCTGAAGGTTGTGGGTTCGTTTCCCGGCTACGTCTTTCTGTTCACGAATGCATTTTTCTAGGAGACCCCTGGGGGTCGTCGCTAGAGCTACGGAGTTCGTGCTTTGTGCGATGCTTTCGGTGGGCCATTCTGCTGAAAGAGACCGAACCTTATGGGATAAAACCCGAGGCAATGAATTCGATCCTCTTACCAAGACGACTCTGGGAAAACCCAACAGTACGGCTCTGGAAAACCCACCTGTACAGCTCTGGAAAAACCCACCAGTACAGCTCTGGGAAAACCGACCAGTACGACTCTGGGAGAACCCACCAGCACGGCTCTGGGAAAACTGACCAGCACGGCTCTGGGAAAACCCACCAGTACAGCTCTGGGAAAACCCACCAGTAAGCTCTGGGAAAACCGACCAGTACGGCTCTGGGAAAACCCACCAGTACAACTCTTGAAAACCCACCAGCACGGCTCTGGGAAAACCCACACCCACGGCTCTGGGAAAACCCAGCAGTACAGTTCTGGGAAAACCCACACCCGCGGCTCTGGGAAAACACACCAGTACAGCTCTGGGAAAACTCAGCAGTACAGCTCTGGGAAAACTCAGCAGTACGGTTGTGGGAAAACTCACCAGGGAAAGCTCCATGATAATGGGCATCAAACAGTTTTCAGAATCGTCTGGGAATTGTCTGGGAAGGAAAAGCGACCAGGAATATAACTGGCCAACCCACCTCATTATATCGCGGCCTAGAATATGTGCAGGCGCAACACTCCAGGCCCCGATAGCCAGGTCTGATATGGGTCTACGGCTACTTATTATTTACCACCAATGCAGGTTTATTTAAGGCATTGTGTATGGTTGTGTGGAGTGTCGACTGGAATGGATGCAGAGATTCTTTCGTCCGTGTGTTATCAACGCTCGCAAGGGGTGCAAAGAATAGTAACACTGCACCCTATCAAGCATGCCGTAAGATGCGATTAAGGAAGGGTTTATTCTGAGGACAGGCTGCCCCATCACGTAGACAAATTCAAAAAAATTCAACAGACCATGAACATGTCACATACAGGAAACAGAATAACACACGGAAACAGAGAAACAGTTAACAGAGATGATTAATATTGCGTGAATGTGGAGGGAGCTGAAGGAGATAGCACAAGATAGGAGTTCTTGACGTGGATATTGGATGAGGATCCATAACCCGATGGGAGATTCAGGGATTAAGAATAAGAGGCGACAGAAAAAGAGACAAGACAAATTACAATAGAAATGAGATTCCCGAGAAGAATACTCAATGTATCAAGAGCAGAGAAAATCAGAAATGAAGACATTAGGACTAAAGTGATGGTTATAGCAGCGCTAGATTTCATCAGATAACATGCAAGATAAATGGTTTGGCCATATAACTAGATTACAACTAACAGTATACCACAACAAGCAATGATGTACTGATCAGAGGGAAACAGTGGAAGAGGCCGACCACGTAAACGTTGGACGGAGGGAATAGCAGAGTCCATGGGAATATCGATATATGAAGCCCATAATCGGGCACTCTCACGATGTTTATACTTCACCTCGACCCCGCAAGTTACAAGAGGAACATGATGAGCTGAGATGAGATGAAGAAACAATTCATTTCTAAAGTTGTCTCAAATTTGCCCAGCCCTTCTCCTCACTCTTCTGTAGCTGAACACAATAACTAGAGAAATGTGATTGTAGGAAACCGACAGGGGGAGTCAGTACTAGCTCAGTGGTTCTCAACCGGTGGGGAATTCCCCCCTAGGGGGGAATTTTAGGGTTTCCGGGGGGGGGGGGGGGGATGAAGATTATTTCAAGATCGCGTTAATACAAGAACCGATTACTTGGTATTGTTTTTCCCTCCATACTTTACGGTTCTGTACTCCTCGCCCTTCTGATATTCGTCTTATAACGTAAGTAGACCAACAAATCACGTTTTATGTAGATGTCTAAACTTGTTCTAGTATGTGTTATTAAAGTTAGCTTCCATATATACTATGTAGGGGCAGGTTGGGGGGAGGGGGGAATTTATAGGGAGGAAATACGAAAGAGGAAGAATGACATTCTCAACATATAGTGAAAGAGGCATATGCCAAAAAAGGTTGAGAACCACTGTAATAGCTTAAGGAAGTGGCTTTATTCAGTTCATTTACCGGTCCTAGAAATCAAAATCACTCGACTCGATGTAGGACTATTGCACAAAGAAGTACTGCTTTTGGGCGATGCACTAAGTTGGCTTGCACCAGTGGTTCTCGTAGTGAGGTCTTACGGAACCCCATTGGTTCCCAAGACCACGTCATGGGGGTCACTCGCCATCATCATCATGTACCATGCCGGTAAACGTGACCGGTTACATGTATCAAGTGCTGGGCTGAGTTTCATAGTATACGACAAATAGTTGTTGGTTGTGGTTTGAAATTCGCGACGGCGGGTAGGTGATCTCTTTATTGAGACAATGGCAACGGTCATCGACCAGTATGGTCATTGAACTTTGGACATTCCCACGCGTGCGCGGTCTTCCATTGCAGCAGCCATCCTAAGTACTTCTGCACACTTACGAACATGCATATTAGGTTACAGCATTACTGTCCTTTGCTCCTCTTAAGGGCCTCCGTGACGCACGGGTGACACCCCAATAGTCGTCTCATACGTCATGTCAGTGTTACAGTTCTTGGCTTCCTGTTGGTTCCCGGCAAGCTAATTCCTGTCAAATAGGGATGTTTTCAGAACTGCTGTGGGTGCGTGAAATGTTAGGACCATCACATTTGTAGGCCTGAGTGAGGACCATCACATTTGTAGGCCTGAGTGAAGACCATTACATTTGTAGGCCTGAGTGAGGACTATCGCATTTGTAGGCCTGAGTTCACGGAGACACAGATGGCCAATCTTTCCCTCATGTAGTGGACGTCGAGTGCTGACATCGAAGCTAATTCAAATTGGCGCGATACGCGAGTCAACTGAATAAACTTATACCGTATCATAAATAACACAAAGTAACGAGTCAACTGAATAAACTTATACCGTATCATAAATAACACAAAGTAACGAGTCAACTGAATAAACTTATACCGTATCATAAATAACACAAAGTAACGAGTCAACTGAATAAACTTATACCGTATCATAAATAACACAAAGTAACGAATCAACTCATAAACACATACATCACAAATAACCTAGTATTGGTGAAAATGTCGGGAAGTTGACTGATAACACAACCATGTATAATGCATACAAATGTTGAATGTGACTGATAACACAACTATGTATAATGCATACAAATGTTGAATGTGACTGATAACACAACTATGTATAATGCATACAAATGTTGAATGTGACTGATAACACACCTATGTATAATGCATACAAATGTTGAATGTGACTGATAACACAACCATGTATAATGCATACAAATGTTGAATGTGACTGATAACACAACTATGTATAATGCATACAAATGTTGAATGTGACTGATAACACAACCTATGTATAATGCATACAAATGTTGAATGTGACTGATAACACAACTATGTATAATGCATACAAATGTTGAATGTGACTGATAACACACCTATGTATAATGCATACAAATGTTGAATGTGACTGATAACACACCTATGTATAATGCATACAAATGTTGAATGTGACTGATAACACACCTATGTATAATGCATACAAATGTTGAATGTGACTGATAACACAACCATGTATAATGCATACAAATGTTGAATGTGACTGATAACACACCTATGTATAATGCATACAAATGTTGAATGTGACTGATAACACACCGTATGTATAATGCATACAAATGTTGAATGTGACTGATAACACAACCATGTATAATGCATACAAATGTTGAATGTGACTGATAACACAACTATGTATAATGCATACAAATGTTGAATGTGACTGATAACACAACTATGTATAATGCATACAAATGTTGAATGTGACTGATAACACAACTATGTATAATGCATACAAATGTTGAATGTGACTGATAACACAACTATGTATAATGCATACAAATGTTGAATGTGACTGATAACAAAACCTATGTATAATGCATACAAATGTTGAATGTGACTGATAACACACCCTATGTATAATGCATACAAATGTTGAATGTGACTGATAACACAACCTATGTATAATGCATACAAATGTTGAATGTGACTGATAACACAACTATGTATAATGCATACAAATGTTGAATGTGACTGATAACACAACTATGTATAATGCATACAAATGTTGAATGTGACTGATAACACACCTATGTATAATGCATACAAATGTTGAATGTGACTGATAACACACCTATGTATAATGCATACAAATGTTGAATGTGACTGATAACACAACTATGTATAATGCATACAAATGTTGAATGTGACTGATAACACAACCTATGTATAATGCATACAAATGTTGAATGTGACTGATAACACACCATGTATAATGCATACAATGTTGAATGTGAACTGATAACACAACCTATTGTATATATGCATACAAATGTTGAATGTGACTGATAACACAACCATGTATAATGCATACAAATGTTGAATGTGACTGATAACACAACTATGTATAATGCATACAAATGTATGAATGTGACTGATAACACAACCATGTATAATGCATACAAATGTGAATGTGACTGATAACACAACTATGTATAATGCATACAAATGTTGAATGTGACTGATAACACAACCATGTATAATGCATACAAATGTTTGAATGTGACTGATAACACAACCATGTAGAATGCATACAAATGTTGAATGTGACTGATAAACACAACCATGTATAATGCATACAAATGTTTGAATGTGACTGATAACACAACCTATGTATAAGCATACAAAATGTTGAATGTGACTGATAACACAACCATGTATAATGCATACAAATGTTGAATGTGACTGATAACACAACCTATGTATAATGCATACAAATGTTGAATGTGACTGATAACACAACCATGTATAATGCATACAAATGTTGAATGTGACTGATAACACACCTATGTATAATGCATACAAATGTTGAATGTGACTGATAACACACCTATGTATAATGCATACAAATGTTGAATGTGACTGATAACACAACCATGTATAATGCATACAAATGTTGAATGTGACTGATAACACACCTATGTATAATGCATACAAATGTTGAATGTGACTGATAACACAACTATGTATAATGCATACAAATGTTGAATGTGACTGATAACACACCTATGTATAATGCATACAAATGTTGAATGTGACTGATAACACAACTATGTATAATGCATACAAATGTTGAATGTGACTGATAACACAACCATGTATAATGCATACAAATGTTGAATGTGACTGATAACACAACTATGTATAATGCATACAAATGTTGAATGTGACTGATAACACAACTATGTATAATGCATACAAATGTTGAATGTGACTGATAACACAACCCTATGTATAATGCATACAAATGTTGAATGACTGATAACACAACCATGTATAATGCCATACAAAATGTTGAATGTGACTGATAACACAACTATGTATAATGCATACAAATGTTGAATGTGACTGATAACACACCTATGTATAATGCATACAAATGTTGAATGTGACTGATAACACAACCTATGTATAATGCATACAAATGTTGAATGTGACCTGATAACACAACCTAGTATAATGCATACAAATGTTGAATGTGACTGATAACACACCTATGTATAATGCATACAAATGTTGAATGTGACTGATAACACAACACTATGTATAATGCATACAAATGTTGAATGTGACTGATAACACACCTATGTATAATGCATACAAATGTTGAATGTGACCTGATAACACAACTATGTATAATGCATACAAATGTTGAATGTGACTGATAACACAACTATGTATAATGCATACAAATGTTGAATGTGACTGATAACACAACCTATGTATAATGCATACAAATGTTGAATGTGACTGATAACACAACTATGTATAATGCATACAAATGTTGAATGTGACTGATAACACACCTATGTATAATGCATACAAATGTTGAATGTGACTGATAACACAACCATGTATAATGCATACAAATGTTGAATGTGACTGATAACACAACTATGTATAATGCATACAAATGTTGAATGTGACTGATAACACAACCATGTATAATGCATACAAATGTTGAATGTGACTGATAACACAACTATGTATAATGCATACAAATGTTGAATGTGACTGATAACACACCTATGTATAATGCATACAAATGTTGAATGTGACTGATAACACAACCTATGTATAATGCATACAAATGTTGAATGTGACTGATAACACAACCTATGTATAATGCATACAAATGTTGAATGTGACTGATAACACAACTATGTATAATGCATACAAATGTTGAATGTGACTGATAACACAACCTATGTATAATGCATACAAATGTTGAATGTGACTGATAACACAACCTATGTATAATGCATACAAATGTTGAATGTGACTGATAACACAACTATGTATAATGCATACAAATGTTGAATGTGACTGATAACACAACTATGTATAATGCATACAAATGTTGAATGTGACTGATAACACAACCATGTATAATGCATACAAATGTTGAATGTGACTGATAACACAACCTATGTATAATGCATACAAATGTTGAATGTGACTGATAACACAACTATGTATAATGCATACAAATGTTGAATGTGACTGATAACACACCTATGTATAATGCATACAAATGTTGAATGTGACTGATAACACAACTATGTATAATGCATACAAATGTTGAATGTGACTGATAACACAACCATGTATAATGCATACAAATGTTGAATGTGACTGATAACACAACTATGTATAATGCATACAAATGTTGAATGTGACTGATAACACAACCATGTATAATGCATACAAATGTTGAATGTGACTGATAACACACCTATGTATAATGCATACAAATGTTGAATGTGACTGATAACACAACCTATGTATAATGCATACAAATGTTGAATGTGACTGATAACACAACCTATGTATAATGCATACAAATGTTGAATGTGACTGATAACACAACTATGTATAATGCATACAAATGTTGAATGTGACTGATAACACAACTATGTATAATGCATACAAATGTTGAATGTGACTGATAACACAACTATGTATAATGCATACAAATGTTGAATGTGACTGATAACACAACCTATGTATAATGCATACAAATGTTGAATGTGACTGATAACACAACCTATGTATAATGCATACAAATGTTGAATGTGACTGATAACACAACTATGTATAATGCATTACAAATGTTGAATGTGACTGATAACACAACTATGTATAATGCATACAAATGTTGAATGTGACTGATAACACACCTATGTATAATGCATACAAATGTTGAAGTGTGAATGATAACACAACTATGTATAATGCATACAAATGTTGAATGTGACTGATAACACAACTATGTATAATGCATACAAATGTTGAATGTGACTGATAACACAACTATGTATAATGCATACAAATGTTGAATGTGACTGATAACACACCTATGTATAAATGCATACAAATGTTGAATGTGACTGATAACACACCTATGTATAATGCATACAAATGTTGAATGTGACTGATAACAACTATGTATAATGCATACAAATGTTTGAATGTGGACTGATAACCCAACTATGTATAATGCATACAAATGTTGAATGTGACTGATAACACCCTATGTATAATGCATACAAATGTTGAATGGACTGATAAACACACCTATGTATAATGCATACAAATGTTGAATGTGACTGATAACACAAACTATGTATAATGCATACAAATGTTGAATGTGACTGATAACACACCTATGTATAATGCATACAAATGTTGAATGTGACTGATAACACAACTATGTATAATGCATACAAATGTTGATGTGACTGATAACACAACCATGTATAATGCATACAAAATGTTGAATGTGACCTGATAACACAACTATGTATATGCATACAAAGGTTGAATGTGACTGATAACACAACTATGTATAATGCATACAAATGTTGAATGTGACTGATAACACAACTATGTATAATGCATTAAGTGTGAAATGTGACAAGACAGAAATAGTACATACGAAATTTTACCTCCAGCGGGAAGATATTGGTAGAGGAACGAAAGGGCTGGCATCTGTCAGACAAGTCTGTGTGGAGATAATCAACAACGACCACGGATGGCTGGGCGCGGAGTTGGATGGCTAGATAAGGATAAGGATAACAGATGTGTGTACTCAAGCCGCAGATGACATGTCGGCTCAAACATGGCGGCGGAAAGTGTCTCAGAAATGGAAGTGCGTAGCCGCAAGTGCTGGGAATCGAATGCTTCCTCTAATCTCCGCTTCTGACCTCGACGTCTATGTGTGCCTATCAGTACCTTAGAATGTCATTCTACTGCATAGATGTGGTCGTTAACAGATTCATTGCCAAACAAAATGTAGGTTTGGACCAAACAAAAATAGATGGCGGAAATGTGAAGTAGCGGTGTGTGGAGGTTATGATTTAAAAGTTGTAGTAAACAGGTTGTAGTGTAACGCAATGGCAACACTTTGTGTGACGATATATAATCCCATGGAAGATACGGTAAGTTGCTTAAGACGATTAAACATCCCATGGCATTTAATCAGTTACAAGCAATCACACTGCAAGCACTGCCACCTGGTGGACTGAACCCGTGGCAACGTGACTGCCTGGTTGCTGCAGCCTCATCTCCTGGGCAACAGATGGTTGTCTGGCACGTGACTTCACTTAACGAATGTCGCTTGATCTAGTGAATACAGGTCTAGCACACATCTCTATTAGCCGAGGTAGTACAATGTCCAGCACACATCTCTGTTAGCCGAGGTAGAACAGTGTCCAGCACACATCTCTATTAGCCGAGGTAGTACAGTGTCTAGCACACATCTCTGTTAGCCGAGGCAGAACAATGTCTAGCACACATCTCTATTAGCCGAGGTAGTACAGTGTCTAGCACACATCTCTATTAGCCGAGGTAGTACAGTGTCTAGCACACATCTCTATTAGCCGAGGTAGTACAGTGTCTAGCACACATCTCTGTTAGCCGAGGTAGTACAATGTCCAGCATAATCTCTGTTAGCCGAGGTAGAACAGTGTCCAGCACACATCTCTATTAGCCGAGGTAGTACAGTGTCTAGCACACATCTCTATTAGCCGAGGTAGTACAGTGTCTAGCACACATCTCTGTTAGCCGAGGCAGTACAGTGTCTAGCACACAACTCTGTTAGCCGAGGTAGTACAATGTCCAGCACACAACTCTGTTAGCCGAGGTAGTACAATGTCCAGCACACATCTCTGTTAGCCGAGGTAGAACAGTGTCCAGCACACATCTCTATTAGCCGAGGTAGTACAGTGTCTAGTACACATCTCTATTTGTCTAGCACACATCTCTGTTAGCCGAGGCAGTACAGTGTCTAGCACACATCTCTGTTAGCCGAGGTAGTACACCAGCTAGACGCTCGCCTGTCAGCCTGGTGGTCTTGGATTCGATCCGCATTGGTGGGATTAAACAACTCTGCTTGGCTACCAGGCCGATGAAGCTTAAAATGGGTATCAAAAATATCGTCGGAAGTCAAGGAGGTCAGCAGGATATTGACCACTTGACCCATCCCGAGCCGTTTGTTCTATAAGAGTATGAGGCTAGCACTATATATCCATTAATCCTCCTGGTGTGATCAGGATTAATTTTCTTATTTACTTTACATATCGGCTACACCACGATATTCTCAACCAATCCTTGCAATCATCTCTGTCTGTAATTTACTTCTCCGCGTGCCATATGTCTCCCGCTATTTCGTCGGCCTTGTGGGTTCCAGACAAACGAGTGTCTAGTTGTATTGTGGGTTCCAGACAAACGAGTGTTTAGTTATATTGTGGGTTCCAGACAAACGAGTGTCTAGTTATATTGTGGGTTCCAGACAAGAGAGTGTCTAGTTATATTGTGGGTTCCAGACAAGTGAGTGTCTAGTTATATTGTGGGTTCCAGACAAGCGAGTGTCTAGTTATATTGTGGGTTCCAGACAAGCGAGCGCCTAGTTATATTGTGAGTTCCAGACAAGCGAGTGTCTAGTTATATTGTGGGTTCCAGACAAGAGAGTGTCTAGTTATATTGTCCTCAGGTTTTCTCAGTGTGTGTCCTATCTTGTGGGTTCCAGACAAGAGAGTGTCTAGTTATATTGTCCTCAGGTTTTCTCAGTGTGTGTCCTATCTTGTGGGTTCCAGACAAGAGAGTGTCTAGTTATACTGTCCTCAGGTTTTCTCAGCGTGTGTCCTATCCAGCGACGGTGTCTTCTCCTCACTTCCTGGTTCACTGGGATTTGTTTAGTTCCCTCCATGAGCTCTACATTGGTTATTCTAGCATATTCATGTTCTTCTTGTGAATATGTTGCAAATGTCTTAGAGTCCCTAAGTGTTTTTTTTTTAATGTTTTCACTGCACCTGACCCCCCCCCCCCCCCCCTTTTTTTAAAAAAAAAATTGTTCTAGTGCTGTCATAACTACGATAGGCAACGTTTGACTGAGGCCGTAATGCGAATATAGGACTTTCGTTTCTTTATTCCTTTATCGTCAAAGAATACTTCACATGCAAAAGGTGAACCCCGTTTCTCCCCGGGATATGGCCAACGGCTGGGTTTAAACCCTAGACGGTAGCCAGATGGGACAGCAAAAGAAGTAAAGTCGAAACCAAACACTTCTTGTTTGCAGTGAGCAGGCTCTTGTGAAGTCGGGGATGTGTCCACTCTGTGCTACCAACGTCAGGCGTGGGAACACCAGAGAACGGCATGCTGGGCCATACCACAGACAGACAGCTCTAAATGGTTTCCCCCGTGAAGCAATGCCAGGCGCGGGCGACGCAGGACTCCCAGCTTCATATGTTTCCTTTTTTTTCGCTCGCTCGCTTTGAACTCAAACGTAGTCCATACACACTATTCATAAGTAGTGGGTTAGCTGGTATTTGAGTAGGAAATCAGGATTGACCTCTAAGGATTGACCCCAATCCTTTT
>JACEFZ010005609.1:0-30000 GCA_014155875.1 Cepaea nemoralis
TCAATGTCACTCTTGATGTTCGCTATGGGAGGGAAAGACTGACCACCTAATCCTCCATGTACTCAAGCCTACAAGAATATGATGGTCCTGACACTTCACATACCCACAGCCGGTTCCTGACATGGGACTTAAGAAAAAAAACATCTTATTCATATGCAGACGGTAGCAACAGATGTGTGTGTTAGTTAGTTAGTCAACAGATCATCCTAACTGCACATCAAACCATTCAGTCCATAAGTGCTCGGATCCCCTCCTCAGTAAATCCTGCAGGGTGTAGTGGCTAACGACACCAGTTCTATGTTGGTTTATTAACCTTCTTTGGCTTACTGCATAGTGTTCTTGTTTGGCCACGCCTCTTTTAACTTACTGTTCTCGCAGTCTGGCCATGGTTGTAAATTTGCAGCCATCACTTGGTTCTCGTAAATGACTTACTTCTCGTAGAGCAATCAGTATGTTAGCCTGGTCCATGGCTCGTTCAACCTCCACAGTAGACTTACCTGCAAGCCTGCCAGCCTGCTAATTTCCTTGTATACCCATATGCCCTGGCACGAAAATGAAACTAATCTTTGCCAGCCATGATCACTGTCTTCGGACCTACCCCATCTCTATCTTCCTGAGCATACATTGAGTAAAGATACATAAAGTAGGTAAATACAATGTTGAGTGAATGGGGAAAGCAAGTACATATGTAATCAGCAAGACAGAAATATATGGGTAGACAGACATGTAGATATGTTGGAATGCAGCAGGTATATATGCATGTTGATATTTCAGCATCTAGGCACATAACTGCTATACACATAAAATAGTTAGGTTATCAGGTGAGTTGGTAGGTAAGATAGGTAAGCAGGTAGATAAGTGAGTAGAAAAATATAAGTAAACATAAGCACAAACAAATGCTGAACACACTTTATTCTGAAAGTGTTAAAAATTAGACACACAGACCTATCTGACTTTCTGCACTTCTTCCTTTCCTACGTTTTTTTATTCATACATCACTTATCATCTGAAGAAACAAGATTTACAGTGTAAAACATGGCATGTACAAAAATCATTACTACACGACTAGATAATACTACTGTAGATAATAGCTAATGAGGTAGTTAAAGTTAAATAGGTAAGTAAAGATGAAGCTATCTAGGTAGGTAAGTAGGTAAGTAGGTAGGTAAGTAGGTAGGTAGGTAAGTAGGTAGGTGAGCAGACACATAAGTGTTCATATACTTTTTACCTAAATGCTGTTGTATTAAAGCATCAAAACTATTTCAGTGTCACATCAGTTTGAGAAACACCGATCTCATGAGACTCGTACCTTTAGTTGATCTATATTGAACTCTAGAAGAAGTGGTTCTGGTGTCTCCACTCTGGCCACAGATGACGACTGAGGGCTGCTGGGTTTTGGGGTCAAGCAGAGACGGTAGGCCAGGAACAGGAACACAATGACCAGGGATACGGAGATGACTGACACAAGTGCAACAATAATAGTCTTATTCTTGTAACTGTGATCTTGAAGGGGTCCTGAGATTAAAAGCCAGGCTTTCAGTATTAATAACAAGTAAAATATTATAATAAATAATTTAAAAAATGCAAACATGTATGTAACAAAGGCAACATAAGGTGGCAAATCATCAACTATGTCACATGTAAATCAAGGATAATTTCATAATCACTCATTCATTCATTTATTCACTGAATAAATGAATGAATGAGTGATTATGAAATTATCTTTTATCTTTTATAGAAATTATCTATTATTATATTAGCATGTCCTTTGCAGAACCCCACTCCCATAACAACCTTCCGGAAAACTTCTCTGTCATAAGCAAGATGTCCTGTGTCTGATACACCCATCTGGAGATCATCTGCCACATCCTGCACCCATCTTCTTTTTGGCTTTCCTCTTCCTCTTCTCCCGGGCATATACCCCTTCAAGATTGTTCTCCCCAAACTTTCATGATGTTTCAAGTGACAAAAATATTTCAATTTTCTTTGTTTAATCGTCTTTAGTAGCCAACCTTCTTCAATATTGAGATCTTGTCCTATAGATTCATTTGTTCTTTTCTTTATCCAAGATATTCTTAGAACCCTTCTATAAGATTTATATTCATAATCACTAAAGAAGAAAATTGAGACTACCTAAATAATCATCATCATTATGTTCACCACAAAGTGGCAAGGACATTCCGTTTTACCCACAGATCTTGGTCCTTTATATTCTGGATCACTTCTACTGATAATATTTCTCCACGCTATTGTCTTAGATCATCAAACATAATTTCTCTCAGTGAATGTACATTTGACAGAAAGACTCACAATAAAATGTGACAAGAAGAAAAGAAACACAGACATTCTAAAAGATCTGAACATCAAATAATCATGACTCATAAACAGCATCATATACCAAAAGCTGAAGTACTCTGGCCACATCAAATACCACAGTAGCTCAGAAAAACAAGGAAGACAAGGCAGAGAAGGACCTACATGATGGAGCATGAGGCAGAGGAACAGGGATAGAATCAAGAGTCTTTCCAGTGGGCTATGATGACATCAATGTTTTTCAAAGAAACTGACACATAATTATGATATAACTAAGGAAAAAAAAATAGCGCTGTGTTAGTGGACTGCCTTTTAAACGCACTGGTCCGGGTGGAATCCATATCACCACAGGACTGGACTGTTTTCCCAACAAATACTGCTCTGTTATTTTATTCTTTATGCACCTTTTTGTTTTTCTAGATGTCATTGCCTTGTATTTTCCAGTGAAGGACATTTTAATTATGATATAAAACACTCTGTGGTGAAGGGGTTATGAATGCAATCCGTAATCCCGCATTTGAAACACAGCTGTTCGTAAAGGAACATATGGTAAATGAGTGTCTGATTTGGTTATCATATAGCGGCTCCGTGGCGAAGGAGTTACGGACGCAGTTTATAATCCCGCATACCGCATTCGAAACACATCTGCATTGGTTTTTTATGAAATGGTATGGGTGCTGGTCGTTCAGAAAGTAATGGCAAACTACTGAACGTAAAACTTGCCCAGGAATCATGAACAGTCAAAAAATTCTGGGGTTGACTGCAATGTCCATAAAGGATGTGCAACTAACTGTGCATGATTAGGCAGCAAACTGCTTTGAGTTGGTTTTAATACAATGTTTTGAGGCTCAGAAGGTTACGGCAAACTACTGAACGTAAACTCGCCAAGAAATCACTAACTGCCAAAAAATGCGGAGGTTGACTGCGGCGTACTGCAAAAGATATGTAACTAATTCTGTAAAACCAGACTGCTATAAATAGATGTATGTGCAGCAGCTGGAACACCTGGAGAGGACCTAGTTCCATCTAGCCTTCTACATATATGAAGTAACATGATGTACACAACAAATCACACGTACCAACTGCCATAGGTGAGGGTTGTGTTGTTACGGTCGTGTGTTCCATAGGGTCGTACACATTCTGGAACCTCACATTACACAGGTCCCCACTGCAACAGCAGAAGTGGGTGTTATTTGGCCTTGGAGGGGTATTGGAGATGCAGTGATTTGGCTGGCACTCCTTTTCGTCTGACAGCAACCAACATCCTGAAAGTAAAAATGTTACAAATACAATGTATGTCATTCTTCTTTAAAACAATATACTTGTCTGGTAAAGACAGTCTTTCAGAAAATTTATGTCACAAAATTGTACAACCAGATTTGTAAAAATACAGAAAAAGCTGTGATATCAGTTTTTCTGCATTCTATACACGATTCCAAAAGGCCCCGAACATTCTGCCTTATTATGCACCAATCCCCTCCTAGGTGTGCAGACCCATCCAATCTGTCAGACATCTCCCCTATCATACACCAATACCCCACCAGGAGGTAGACCCATCCAATCTGTCAGACATCTGCCCTATCATACACCAATACCCCACCAGGGGATAGATGCATTCAATCTGTCAGACATCTGCCCTATCATACACCAATACCCCACCAGGAGGTAGATCCATCCAATCTGTCAGACATCTGCCTAATCATGCACCAAAACCCCACCAGGGGATAGATCCATCCAATCTGTCAGACATCTGCCTAATCATGCACCAATACCCCACCAGGGAATAGATCCATCCAATCTGTCTGACATCTGCCCTATCATACACCAATCCCCTCCTAGGTGTGCAGACCCATCCAATCTGTCAGACATCTGCCCTATCATACACCAATACCCCACCAGGAGGTAGACCCATCCAATCTGTCAGACATCTGCCTAATCATGCACCAAAACCCCACCAGGGGATAGATCCATCCAATCTGTCAGACATCTGCCTAATCATGCAACAATACCCCACCAGGGGATAGATCCATCCAATCTGTCAGACATCTGCCTAATCATGCACCAATACCCCACCAGGGGATAGATCCATCCAATCTGTCAGACATCTGCCTAATCATGCACCAATACCCCACCAGGGGGCAGACCCATCCAATCTGTCTGACATCTGCCCTATCATACACCAATCCCCTCCTAGGTGTGCAGACCCATCCAATCTGTCAGACATCTGCCCTATCATACACCAATACCCCACCAGGAGGTAGACCCATCCAATCTGTCAGACATCTGCCTAATCATGCACCAATACCCCACCAGGGGATAGATCCATCCAATCTGTCAGACATCTGCCTAATCATGCACCAATACCCCACCAGGGGATAGATCCATCCAATCTGTCAGACATCTGCCTAATCATGCACCAATACCCCACCAGGGAATAGATCCATCCAATCTGTCTGACATCTGCCCTATCATACACCAATCCCCTCCTAGGTGTGCAGACCCATCCAATCTGTCAGACATCTGCCCTATCATACACCAATACCCCACCAGGGGATAGATCCATCCAATCTGTCAGACATCTGCCTAATCATGCACCAATACCCCACCAGGGGATAGATCCATCCAATCTGTCAGACATCTGCCCTATCATACACCAATACCCTACCAGGAGGTAGACCCATCCAATCTGTCAGACATCTGCCTAATCATGCACCAAAACCCCACCAGGGGATAGATCCATCCAATCTGTCAGACATCTGCCTAATCATGCACCAATACCCCACCAGGGGATAGATCCATCCAATCTGTCAGACATCTGCCTAATCATGCACCAATACCCCACCAGGGGATAGATCCATCCAATCTGTCAGACATCTGCCTAATCATGCACCAATACCCCACCAGGGGGCAGACCCATCCAATCTGTCTGACATCTGCCCTATCATACACCAATCCCCTCCTAGGTGTGCAGACCCATCCAATCTGTCAGACATCTGCCCTATCATACACCAATACCCCACCAGGAGGTAGACCCATCCAATCTGTCAGACATCTGCCTAATCATGCACCAATACCCCACCAGGGGATAGATCCATCCAATCTGTCAGACATCTGCCTAATCATGCACCAATACCCCACCAGGGGATAGATCCATCCAATCTGTCAGACATCTGCCTAATCATGCACCAATACCCCACCAGGGAATAGATCCATCCAATCTGTCTGACATCTGCCCTATCATACACCAATCCCCTCCTAGGTGTGCAGACCCATCCAATCTGTCAGACATCTGCCCTATCATACACCAATACCCCACCAGGGGATAGATCCATCCAATCTGTCAGACATCTGCCTAATCATGCACCAATACCCCACCAGGGGATAGATCCATCCAATCTGTCAGACATCTGCCTAATCATGCACCAATACCCCACCAGGGGATAGATCCATCCAATCTGTCAGACATCTGCCTAATCATGCACCAATACCCCACCAGGGGATAGATCCATCCAATCTGTCAGACATCTGCCTAATCATGCACCAATACCCCACCAGGGGGCAGACCCATCCAATCTGTCTGCCTGGAAAAGATCAATTAGGGAGGGAAGTGTACGGGGAAGCGAATGAGTGGAAAACCACAAAGTAGGTTGATTTAAGTTAGTTGCATATTCTTTACAGGACAATGCAGTCAACCCAGCATTTTTTGGCTGTTTGTGATGTCTTGGCAAGATAACATTCAGTAGTTTGCCATTGTTTCCTGAACAACCAGCATACATACTATTGTATGAAAACCAATGCAAGGTGGTCTCCTTCCAAAGTTGTGTTTCAAACACGGTATGTGGGATTATATTGATTGACTGATTTAGGAACCGACATCACAGCATTTGGAGCATTCCCATAAGCGCTCCGTCCCCATTCTCAGAAGCCAGCGAAGAGTTCCAACCCCAATAGTACCAGTAGCAATCTGATTATATGTGCATCTCGCCTTTCCTCTAAGCGTCGAGCATCGGCCAGATCCCCTCGTCACTCCTCGCTGTTGCATTCTTGCCAGACCATGGTGATCCATTTGCTCCTCCGAGGTGTACACGTGCTCCCACAAGGCCCAAACACATCTGCCACCACCAAGTTTTGCAGAGCCAGCCAATCTGTCTGCCTGTTCATTCCCCAGCACACCAGCATGCCCCGGAGAAAAGATCCAGATGAAGCTTGCCACCCGTGACTTTCGAAGCGAAGCAAGCCACTCTGCACGAAGCTTGCCTGTCCTCACCCTACTCAGCATGCTTTCTGAGTCAGTTACAATCACGATGTGTGTGTGTATCGTATTCTCCATCCAGCGGAAAGCTGCACTGACTGTCTCCACCTCCATTCTTAAGCTAGATGTTGTGGTATCATATGCCAGGCTCTCCTGCACCAAACGTCGACCATTAGCCTTTGCCAAGAACCCCCAGGCACTTCTACTACCTCTCAACACTGAACCATCTGTGTAGATAATCACATTACCCGGGCAAGCATTATCCTGAATTAGTTGCTGGATTTCCACTTCCGTGGCCCCTGCTGGCCACTCCTTGCACTCCCGGCTGAATGTGATTATAACTCGGCACAAGTCTAACTGCTCTGGTGGCACTCTGACCCACTCCTCTCCTTGCCTAATGTTCTCCAAGATGCACACCTTTCTGATCGTAACCTCTGCCTGAGCCATCCATGATTTCCCTCTTATCAGTCTCTGAACCTTAACTTGCATCCAGCGCAATGGGTGATCTGTGTCTGCAAGCTACTCTGAGGTATGCCTTTCGCCTGCATCCACCTTGAGCCTACCAGCAACAGTCGGCAAACCAAGGATGTAACGCATACACACCACTGGGGTGTCTCTGGTGCATCCCAGAATGACCCGCATAGCCTCGTTCTGTATGCGCTCCAATCTCACCAGCTGACTCTTTGAGACAGTGAGCAGTCCTAGTCCATAATCAATCGCTGAGAGAATCAAGTGCTGGTATAGTGTGAAAAGCATTCTCTGCTCTGTGTCCATTGCAGCCATAGTTTTAAGTGCAGTTGAGTCCCTTTTGAGATCTTGTCACAACCGTCTCCACATGGTCCTTGAAGGACAGACTCCTGTCAAATGTGATTCCCAGATACTTCAGTTTGTTCTCTCTGTTGACGCTTCCACCATCTATCGTGAGGCTTATGAGGGATTAGAAATAGTGTTCACAACATTCAGCACATATTTATTCAAGATGTGGCAGATAATTGACAGCAACAGAGGCTGATGGACATGTGGCTTCTGATAGAGAGGAATTTTGAAAGAACTGTTATGGGGGGGCATGCTGATGGATGATATTTTACTATACAGTTCTTGTACACTCCAAGGATTAAACATTGTGAATACTTGTCAAATCTCAACAATGAAATGCTGATGTGGAATTCAAAACATAGTGGTCATGTTTTATAATTTATTTCCCAACATGGTAAACATGGTAAGATAAATATTTTTGTGAGTGCCATACTAAAGATGAGTCCTGCAGAAAAACAACAAGGACGCCTGTTATGACATAACTGTGGCCTCAGTTAAGGGGACTGCACTGTGATGAAAGAAAACACAAATTATCTGTTCTTTATGTTACTTGTCATTGTGCTCTAGTTAAGTTTACCATTTTTTTTTCCAGTGATTCATTCATTGCAGTTTTATGACAAGAACATAATTATAAACACTTGGTGGAATTCAACATCCACATCTAAATCTTCCCCTATATTTTGGCAGCAAATAGATACAGCTGACAATCTGTTAATAGAAATTGAGGTACTGTGTAAAAGTACTTGACCCAGGGGTTAAGAAAACAGGGCACATAATAACAGATTCAGTGCCAAACAAAAGGTACCTTTAGAGTAAACAAAATGGATGGTGGAGAATGAGAAGTAGGAGTGTCTCACTGTTATGACTTAAAAGTTGTTAATATGGTAGCAGACACGTTGTCATATGTATCAAATTAAAGGGGAATGTGAAGGGAAAAAAAAAATACCGTATTGATATTTTAACCAGTTTGATTTATAAGCCCATAGCAGTTACACATAGCTTGAATAAGACGATTTATCAAGACATGGCACTTCATGGGTGAAGGGACTCAGGCTGTAATCAATGATAAAGCCAGAGATGTTAATCTGTGATGGGTAAAATACAAAACCTTAAGTGGCAACACTGCCTAATAACTACTAGGGTAAGCAGTTGTTACTTCCACAGCATGTGTCACAACTATCTTGACAGTGTCACAACTATCTTGACAGTGTCACAACTATCTTGACGTACCTCATCAATGACATTAAGTGCAGTGTTTTGCTGATTATCATCAAGCAATGACATCCTGTAGTCAATGTTGGTGGTGCTCTTCATAGCTTTTGTTGTACATTCAACTAAGCCATAACCTGACCATATCTTGACCCTGTCCGTCTATTTATATCACTGACACCATCTTCTTCTTCTGCTTCCTGTCATCACCCAGTGAAGCAGAAGTCATCAAACAATTCATGCGTCCCGTCGGAGGTGGAATCTTTTTCCCGGGAAGGTTAACCCGGTCAACAAATGCCCGCAGAAGTCGGATGTGTCGGCCTAACGGCGCAAGAACGCAGCTCTGCTGTAAACAGGCACAACGCAATCACATCCGAAAAAAAACTCCGGATGAACGAAGAAGAAGAAGAAGAAACAATTCATGCCAAACTCTCTGTTGACTTGTTTGTAAATGGTTTCATTATCGCAGCCAACATTTTCTACAGGGCGAGATAGCTAGTCTCATGTCAACCATTCTTAGTCACCTCTAATATAATGCAAGGTAGATTTTTTTTAAAAGTTAGTTGCATATCCTTTACAGGACGCAACATTCATCTTCAGCATATTTTGGCTGTTTGTGATTTCTGGGCAAGTTTACGTTCAGTAGTTTGCCATGCTTTCTGAATGACCGGAACTCATACTGTTGTATGTAGACCAATGCAAGGTGGATGTTTACAAATGGAACTGGTCTCCCAATTCAATAAAGCCAAACAAAGTGTACCAGGGAAGTCAAGAAGGCCAGTGAGGCACTGACCACATCACCCCTTAGTTGGTCTATACAGAGATGGGGCTAGCATCATATACCAAACACAACTCAAGATGTGTGGAAAAAAGGTCCCTGACTGACTGACTCTACTTTCACAATTTGAAGACGAAACGCCATTCAACCCAATCTAATCATGTGTCTTCTACAACCAATATTATTATTTTAACGGTCTTTAGGTTCAAAATGGCGGATAGGCCGCTTAGGCCTCTGGAGTGTTTTTGCTTCTGGCTAAGGTTTGCTTACACAATTTTCGCATGATGGGTTGGTAGTAGAAGGTTCTGTCGCCCAGCTACAGAGTTAAGTATGTGGAGCGACACTGTGAGCTGTGGATTTCATGTGGAATGCTTTTACATCTATCCAATGTGGTTTGTATTGTGAACTGCATGTTCACAAAAAAATTGTAGGTAGCTGAACTAGCTGGTTTTTGCCTTATGCAATAATGTGTGTGCAACTGCTGGTTTTTTAGTGACTGCCACTTTCACCCACAACGAACTGTACTTTTAGTGGCGAACTGTTGTGTTGGCATTCTACCAGTGACCTTAAGCATGAATGCCTGCACGTTCTATTGGTTTGTCACAACTGCTGTCTGTTCCAATTTTCACTTAGGACAGTGAGGAGTATTTTGTGCGATATTCAATGGCACAGGAAAGGAGCAGTATGGGGTAACCCTAGCCGTGAATTTGAAACCGTGACTAACGACTAACTTTAACGGGCTCAGCAATTCTCTCACCTTCTTTGTGGAAAGAAAATAAAGAAACCAACCCCAGACGAGTTAATTTAATTTATGACATCCAGCCACCCAATAAACTTAATCACTCAACATAAAAGAACCACATAAAAACAACCATTAATCAACAAGGACAAACAAGATTCCACAGCCATAAAGAAGAAGATGGGCATACAGCAAGTAAAACCACAAATTGCAGGGAGAAGGATACGTAAACAGCCATGTAATGTAAACACAGCGATACAGTACGCGGAGAAACACAAGCTCCTTGCAGTGTACCCAACAGCTGCCTGATAACAACTGACAGACAGATACGTCTTGGGCTTTCCGGTAATCCCTGTATCGTGTGCTGACATCATAGTTGGTTAGCGCCGCCCGGTGCCCGGTGAGCGGATAGCGATCCATACACAAGTGCGGGCACGGCCCCTGTGTGTGTGGTGTGCACACTTGCTTCTTTGTCAGTGGTTGTTTTTTTTGTGAATATTTACGCCAACTGTTGAGAGCTTCATTACATATGTAAAGTGATACCGACCTACGACATAATGAAAATGGTAACTATCACTATACGTCATTATGTGCTGCTTGCTTGTAACTGCAAGAAGGAAACATCACAATGTAATATACAAGTCAATGGGAATATTCTTAACTGGTTCAGTGTCAAACAAAAAAAGTAGGTTTGGGACAAAATATGGTGCATAATCAAATAAACCAGTTTTATAATGTCAAATTCCAATCACTGAGCATTGAGATTGCGGAAGATATTATGACACAAAACAGATAATACGAAGATGACATTAGTATGGTGATATATCGTCCATCTTTCCAAATAGGAGGTCACATCTGGCGAGATATTATCCTTCGGCAGTGAATCAGTTAAACAAATGAATCGGTACAATTATCTCGGTACCGTCATAACATCTGATGGGAGATGCCTTGAAGAGATTAGAACAAGAATAGTCAAGACGAAGGTAGCCTTTCGCAAGATGGAAAATATACTGACCAATAAAAAAGATATCATTTGCAACGATAAAAAGAGTGCTGAAGTATTACATAGAACCTGTACTTTTGTATCAATGTGAAGCGTGGACAATGAGCAGTCAAGCTGAACAACATCTAACGGCTGTGGAAATGTGGTTTCTGAGGTAAATAAAAAGAATACCATGGACAGACAGAAAAACCAATGACCAAGTCCTACAAGAAACAAATGAAAACCGTACACCGATTAGAGAAATTAGACGTAGACAGACAGTAGCCATTTTTTGAACACGTTATGAGAAAGAATGAATTGGAGAACTTGGCGACAACTGGCAAGATAGAGGGGGAAAGAAAAAGGGGAAGGCAGAGAAGTAAATACCTGGATGGCTTGGCCACATGGCATGGTCGAGACAAAAACACTGAGCTGATCTACGACTCTGGTGATCGAGTGAGATGGCAAAACATGACCGCCCAAGCTTACCGGCATGGCACATGATGATGAAGATTGTGACTGCATAGGTCATATCGTCTATACATAAGTTTTTTATTACTCACATACTAATCTGTTTACCTACCTACCTACTTATCTCTCTACCTATAATATATTTACCTACCTACCTATCTCTCCACCTATAACTGGCTGGATGAATGAACAGTCAGATGAACGAATGCATGGATGCTTCGTTGGCTGGACAGATGAATGAACTGGTGAGCGGGTGAATAGATAGACGGGTGGCTGGGTAGACAGACAGAAAGACAACACATAATCAGACTGCAGCCAGTACGATTAATACTGGGACTTAGCTGGCTGTTGTTGACGGTGCGTGTGTGGGACTTCCTCGAGTGCTGTGATGTTAACAGACATAATTTTTGAATGACTAACAGAAAGCGGAATTTGAGTGATCGATTGATAGGTTCGTTGGTTGCCTGGTTGTCAGAGAGAGAGAGAGAGAGAGAGAGAGAGAGAGAGAGAGAGAGAGAGAGAGAGAGAGAGAGAGAGAGAGAGAGAGAGAGAGAGAGAGAGAGATAGAATGACAGACAGATAAATGATTCCGGCAGGTTAAACAAACATATTCAAAAGCGTTTAAAGGTAAGAGGTTCTACTCTATTGCGCCGTTTTTATCACATATGGCTCGGCCTCTTTCCGCAGGGTGTTCTGCTGAAAGCGTGGCACAAAGCACGAACTCCGTGGCACCAGCGACAACCCCCAGGAGTCTCCGATAAAACTACACTCGTGAACCGAACGACGTGGCCCAGAATCGAACCCACAACCTTCGGAGCGCCAGGCAGGCGGCGTTAACACTTGGAATCGGTGACTCCCTCTGTGAGTGTGCTCGCGCACAAACAGGTAACAGACAGACGGGCAGGCAAGGAGTCAAACACAGTCGCCGACGTTCTTAATGGACGTCCTAATGTCAGTTTGACGCATGCGCCGGTAAAGGCAACAGCCTGGGCGGGTGAACGCATGTATTAACTGACGTCACGAGAACGCGACACCGCGACCTTAACCTTAACCTCACGCGCATCATCGGTTCGTCAAGTACCACGCCGAGTGAGACCAGCAAAACATGTCTTCCGAGGGAAAACAAACTTGGACATCAAATGTTAATGGGTAGTTCAAGGGAGAGAGGGGCTTGCGGGTGATGAGTTCGAGTCAGAGATGTCTATATCTTTCAATGTTTTTGTTGTCTAGTGTGTTCAACCCCCCCCCCCCCCCTTTTCCAACGTAACCCAGTCCCATCATCATCATCATGTGCCACCTCACATGATCACCAGTCTTGGATCAGGCCTGTGTTCTTGACCCGGTTATACCATTATCTTCTCCTTAGATTTCAAGTTTATTTCTCCCCACAACGCGTCCAAATAAAAATCTCCACCTTCTACGTCTAATTTCTCAAACTAATTGACCGTTTTCCGCTGTTTCTTGACGGACCTCCGTCTTATCTGTCTGTGTCCGCCAGTGGTATTCTGTGCATTTTCACCAGAAAACACATTTCCACTGCCATTAAACATTTCTCGGCTGGTCTAATTATGACATTCTGTCAGTTATCGACTCATGATGCTCTAGGCATCTGTAAACAGAGGTAGTCTGTAATTGCTTTCCTTCTTGGCAGTGACCATACTGGTCGGTGACCGTAGCCAATGTCTGGGGGGTGGGGGGGGGGAGGCTGAGTGGTCTCGAGGTATGGTGTCCGCCTCGAGTGCTGGAGGTCCCGGGTTCAAGCCCCGGTGAGGGCCGGGATTTTTTCACATGGACTTCCAGTAATAACATTTCCCCTGGTCTCTGGGTAGTGAGATCGGACGCCCGTGTGTATTGTTGCGCATGTAAAAAAATCCCTTGGCAGTTGGAAATCGAAAACGAGTAGCCTAACGGCGCTGCCCGGGCAAAATTTCGAGTTAAAAATCTACCCAAAGTATTTCAGGATCCTCGCCGATGCTACGGAGTTCGTGCATTGAGCTGAGTTTCTCCAGACTCAGGTTTGAGTTAGGAGGAAAACAGAGCACTTATGGGTTAAATCCGTGTGCCGTGATGTTGATCCAACGACTAAACTAAACCTAATGTCTGTATAAAGAAATCATCTGATACAGTTCCAAACTTTATACTATAACTAACAACGACCTGTCAGCTGCTCTCAAGGTTTCACGCCACCCTTTTTGGGAGGCTCAGAGGGTACTCAGCCTTACCCAATGCTCTCCATGTCCCGTAGGCTAGTGGAGGGAAAGAGGTGCCTTATTTACCTGATAGGCGATACTCCTACTGCATGCCGGATCTGTGCCGAAGGAGTCACGAATGCAATTCGTAACCCCGCAAACCGCGTTCGAAAACAGCTGCGGGCGATTTGGAAGCAGACTGACTTGCGTTGGTTCCCATATAAAAGGCATAAGTGCCGGTCGTTCAGAAAGCTATGGCAAACTGCTGAACGTAAACTTGCCAAGAAATCACAAACTGCCAAATAAGGCTGGGGTTGACTGCCACGTCCTGTAAAGGATATGCAACTAACTAACTAATTCCTACTGCGGGTCCCCCATCCTGCTAACGGCTGGTTGTAAATACCTAATCAAGGAGATTGACTATCGCAATCTGCCATAACAGCAGATGACATCCTCTACTCTGCTACGTTCATGGCTTCTGTCCCTCATACACCGCAAACGTTTTACTTTGACTGCGGCGAGCAAAAGGAAAACAGTGATAAACTGCCCGATTACTTCACAGACCCAAGCGAACATAGCAGCAAGTGTGGAAACCCTGCGTCTTTCGCAGACATGGCGCGACAATGACGTCAGACTGTGCGTAAACAGTTGTACAAGACAGCTTCTCTGGATAATCATAATCATCATGCGCCATGCTGGTATGGATAAGACATCGGAATTTGCCACCTCACACACCATCACCAGTCTTGTCTTGGGTATCTTTTCCTATCATGGCATTTGCCAAACCATCCAGATTTGTATATCTTTGTCAACATTTTTTCTGCCTGTTCCCATCATGTCTGGCAGATTTCACAAAGTTTTCCAGTTTTTCTTTCTTCATAACTCGTTCAAAGAATACGAGACATTGATATGCCATGCCTCTCCTCGCTTGCGGTTTTCGTCTGGTTACCAAAGGACTGCTTTATTTGGTTTCGCTCCTTATTTGATTTCGCCTCTAACATGGTTTCTTTGACTGATTGTACATACGGTTCCTGAGACGAATTTTGCGAATACAATGGACTGCCAGAGAAACTAAAAACAATTGTATCGATGAGGCTAATGAACGCTAAAAATTATATACAACCATAAGAAAGAGATAAACAGCTTTCTTTGGTCACATAACGATAAGGGGCGCCGGAAAGCATCGTCGCAACTGGAAAGCTCAACTAAAGGCGAGACAGGACCAGACCGCGAGCAAAGATGCTGGGTGAAATGAGGTGGTGAATGGAGAGATATCATCAGCAGAGCTGATCCAGAATACCAAAGATCGATATCTGTGGAGAGACATGAACACCTAGGCTAGTTTGCAGGGCAATGATGATGATGATGATGATGATGACTGCATGTTGTATTCTTGCTGCTGGATGCTAAAACCGTGCAAGAAAATGTTGGACACTGGCGGCAGTATCAACATTCATACCCGTGTGACCACTAAAGAGCCCAAGCAATGTTCTGTTTCCTTTCCGCCCCCTGTAAACTGGCTAATGTCATTGAGCCTGGTCACTCCATCTCAACAATTCAGAACAGGGGTACAAGCTCCGGCACGCGAAAATAAAAACCGTTACAGCTGAAATACGCGTGAAGCAATATCGGTATAAGTCCACACCAGTAGTTCATGACCCAGTGGTTAAATTTCGTCTCTCTCGCGCTATGAAGGTCATGGGTTTGATTTGTGAACTGCGGCGTTCAAAGTGCGGATGTTGTTCTTCTGGAGACCACTGGCGGTCATCGTTGGAGATTTTGTTTTGGCGTTCGCTCGGTTTGAACTCAAGCGTAGTCCATCACTTGATCCTACTACTTCTAGTGCACTGGACTGATTTTTGCGTGTGGTTTAGCTTTCCCTATTCCCAGTGTCCCTCGCCATCAGGCGAATCCAACTCAGACTTCAGAGGTACTTGTAATCAACGTCCCAAAGTCAAGGACGAGAAGTCAACATTTTCGTTCAACTGACCGGTGCAGGGGTTGAATCCGCTACCTCGACATCAGCGCACCGGATGTTTAAGAACGAGCGCTAGTATTCACTCGGCCATGCCGACCTGGCTGGAAGTGCATGCTTTGTGCGATGTTCTGGCAATGTGTCTTGGCGTTTTGCGGATAAGCACCGAGCCAGCTGGGGTAAAACCATGCGAACTGAAATCGCCGCATTCTCGCTTGTTTGGACACATCCCTGGTGCACCCAGTCATACACACATCTAGATTTACACCCACGTCTTCTTCGTTCCTGATCCTAAGGGAATGAATGAATAACACCCCCCCCCCCCCCCCCCCCCCACACACACAAAAACGAGAAGTAGATAGTGGGCTTGACTAGAACACGATTACATGTAACACAATGGACAAAAGCCTACGTCAGCTCAGAATAAACAAACGCAATCCGACGCAAATACACGAAAAACATTAAATGAAAATATACATATAAAAGTTACCCATCTGCATCCTTGTTGTGGGGCAGACACGTCTTGTAAACAATCAGCGTGTATGATTACAGTGGAGTGAATCAACCGGATGTGTGGTTAAGCCGGGTTAATGAGCTAAATGTCAATAACGTCACAAGCTCAGGGACTGGCCTAGCCACCCCCGGGGAGAACACCCGCTAGGGGGAAGGGGAGGTGCCCGTATGAGCGAATGATCCTATGGGAATGCGACATACTTATTTATATACTCCTCTATAACTTATGAGGCCACTGCTTCAGACTTCCTTCTCCAGATATATTCCGCCAAAGTCAACAATACAGATCTGCCAGAGATGGGGTTATTTCTCCGATAATTTGGCTAGGTCAGACAGAGACTTATTCTTTACGATTTCCAACCGCCGTGGAATTTTTAACGCGCAGAGACCTGTCGTTTTTCACCCTTGTCACAAGTCAAGGAATAATAATCGAGGAGAACAGAAGCTGTACTGTTAGTGACTTCCACTTACAGTGTATTCAACAGACGGAACCATTGTGGGAAGGAATGACTACGAATGGATACTGCAGCCATCCTACACAATAATTCCTCGTTTGTCATCTCTCGGTGGGTTTACTTTTGCTTGCCACTGCCTCGCGTCAAGCTGAAACTAGTCATGCGCTTGAGAAAGGTTACCGACCTCTCGATGATGCAGATAAAACGGGAGAGAACAACACAAAACAAAAACAGTTACCAGTTTTATACACACATAAAAGCTTGCTTTGATGGCCAGTTCACGAGGAAAGGGGGTAAATAGGGAAACTGCTGTAGGGAATCTTCTAAGCCTGAAATTGGACAGCTCTTTGAAGCTGTTAATAAACATTCTATTAAAGCGGAGCAGAATTGCCACCCGTTTAGTTCTCCGTCCATTTTTTATATCTTTGAAGATAAATGAGAGTATAGCGTGCATGTTGGCCTGCCCTTCGTCTGCCCTCTCTCTCTCTCTCTCTCTACGTCCGCCAGCTTCTCTTACCTAAAACAGAGAGAGAGAGAGAGAGAGAGAGAGAGAGAGAGAGAGAGAGAGGGGGGGGGGGAGAGAAAGAAAGAGAGAAGAGAGAGGGAGTACAGGCAGGCAGACAGACAGACAGACAGACAGACAGACAGACAGACATAACATATAAATAAATTCACGAGTGAAACTGACGATCACAGAAGTAGAATAAAGAAAAAGAGATTAGAGAACACACTAGACAATATAAACATCGAAAGCTACAATCTAAATACCTATGTATACATATAAAACATATGTATACATATAAAACATACGTATACATAACATTTCTACCTACCCCAGACATACATACATACACACACACAGGAGAGAATGCTGGTCACTGTGCTACCGCGGCCTCCTAATGTAAGATTATACCAGCTTCGAGTTGTTGTTCTTGTGACATATTGTTTACTCCTTCTTTGTTGGTCTCTAGCAAGTTTTCCCGCCGTCTAAGGACCACCGCATTGGTTCATTTATTCTATTAACAGATTCTACGCCAAACAAAAAGTAGGTGTGGACCAAACAAAAATGAATGGCGGAAAACTGGAAGAATATGTATGTCACACTAATGACATAACAGTTGTTAATAGCAGACATGTTGTATTATAACGCAGTGACAACATTTCGGCGATATATTAGCCCATGGCAGATACTGGAAGTCGCTTAAGACGATTAATCATCCCATGGCACTTGATCAGTTAATGATATCATTTCTCCCCCGAAGCAAGAACCTGATATTGGGTCGGTGATATGAAAGGGTTATCACATTGTGCAGGCTTGAATGCACGACAGTATCGGTGACCAGTCTTTTCCTTCACGTAGCGAGACGTAGAAAGCAGGCATCGAAAATGGTATCGCTCATTGATCGTATTTCTTATACTCCAGTAACGACATAGTAAATGATAAAGTATTGTCCAAGTCAGAAAAATTCCTAACGAGAGTCTCTGCCAGAGTTCATGTGAATCTCGATATATGAAGCCCATAAACGGGCACTCTCCCGCTGTTTATGCTTCATCTCGACACGGCAAGGTACAAGAGGGACCTTATGAGATGAGATTAAATAGTGTCTCCCCAAAATTAGTTGCACATCCTTTACAAGACGTTGTAGTCAACACCAGCATTTTTAGCTGTTGGTGATTTCTTGGCAAGGTTACGTTCAGTAGTGTGCCATTGCTTACCTAACGACCGGCACTAATATCATTGTATGTCAACCTAAGCAAGGCGGTCCGCTGCCAAATCGGACGCAGCTGTGTTTCAAACGCGGTATGCGGGATTACGACCTGTGCCTGTAACCCCTTCGCGTATCAATGTCTGAAAACATTAAACTGAACAGGAATATGTTACGTTGGCTCGTTTGTACGAGTAGTGAATAATCGTTAAGTTGAATTCACCCTTATCGGAGTTCCGGAATCCACATTTGTCCTGCGTGGACTATGAGCAAAGGAGCGAGGGCAACAGAAGTTTTACAGGCAACCAGGAACACCCGTTTTGTTACAGGAGTAAAGGGAAACAACCGCGCTATGCTTTAATTCAAAGGCTCCTTTCTTTTTTACACTAAATGTTGGATTATTTACCCTAACAGCAATAACAACCCCCGCCCTCCTTGCCTCCCACTCCCCCTCTCGCCGGCTTTAATCTCCTGGAATCGCGATATTTTTGCCTCTTTCAGAACCGCGAAATATAGCGGCTAAAGATGGTTAGATGGTGTTTGTAAAAATAACACGCCAGCAGCCAGGTGGGCGCCCGGCGGATTTCAAAAATAACATAGGCAAGAGCCGGTTCAGTTGGAGCGTGTTCACAAACTATACCAAGACATATCTCAGGAAAAACACCAGGCTACGACAGCCATTACTTGAAGTAATTAAATGATTCATCACCATCATCATCATCGTCCACTTCTGCCGTCAAGCGTCGTGGGGAGGAATAATCTGCGTCCCAGCGCCCGGTGGGCGGCACTGGATAGTGTCATTCCGTGTGGTTGTACAATGTTTTTGATGTCGTCAATCCATTTTCTTCTTGGACGTCCTCATGGTCTCGTCGCAGATGATCTTTGATGTAAGGCTGATTCAGTGCCAAAGGCTGATTCAGTGCCAAAGGATAATACATCGTCAAATATGATCTCCCACTGGGGCAGAAGGACGATATATCGCCATACTAGGGTCATCGTGTTGTTTGTTTTGTGCCAAAGAATGCCTTCGCAACCGGCACAAACCACCATTTCTGCGAGTAGCTGTGTTATTTTTTGTGTTTTGTTTGTCGTTGCTTTATCTATTCGTGTTGTCCTGTCCTTGACAAAGATTCTTAGAATCGAAACGTCGGCTGTCTTTTGTTGTCCTATTGTACTTATTTGTTATTTTATTATTTCATTTTATATATTTATTGACAGCTTCTGATTTTTGGATAAGTCACACTTTGTTTCTCACCTGTGTACGGTGGATTTTCGTAACTTGTAAGGTATGTGAATGTGCATTGTGTCTGTGTTTAGTATGTCTCTTCTTTTCGCAGGAGCAAAATATATTCATATTGTTTTGTTTCGTATCTTCCCCGATGTCAATACCCAGTGAATGGAAATTTATATAGTTCATTTGGTTCTCCAAACCTACTTTTCGTTTGGCACTGAATCAGTTATAAGATACTTGGCTGAAAGGACAAACTAATCACGTACTTCATACCAAACAATATACGAGGGGGCTACACATGAAAACCTTACAAGTGTGATAGAAATTACATTAACCATGCCATTGTCTTGTAACTTGTCAATATTGTTGTTAAGGGTGTCAAGAGGCATGTAACATCACGGTGATGACAAACACGGTGACGTCATAAGGGCAGTTTAAAGATGGCCGCCTCAATTTGACATGCACCGAATTTGTATCCAACTTTTAATGTTTTCAGCTGAACCTTCTTCTTCCTCCCCCCCCCTACCCTCCCCCCATGTAGTAATCACCAGTTATCTTTATCTTCACACGGTGTCGCAATCAACACCAGCAATTTTTGGCTGTTTGCGATTTTCTAGAGATCCACGTGGTCGAAAGGGTTAACGCTCTTAAACTTTCTCTGGTGACGCGGCGGTAGTAGGATCGTTCCACACACCGGTCAGTTGAGACTTAAATGTTTGACGTCTCGTTCAGAAAGCCACGACCAACTACTAAATGTAAACTTACATAGGACACCATACACAGCCGATGGGGTGACTGGAAAGTCCTGAAAAGGAAATGCAAACTTTGTGTGATTTTCAAGGCAATTTTACGTTCCGTAGTTTGCCATTGCTTTCTGAACGACCAACGAGGTCTCCACAGCGAAGTGGTTGTACCTAAACCGTTTGGCTCACGTTCCGAAGGTTGTTGGTTCGATTCTGAGGGCCCGTCATTCAGAGAAACATAATCAATAGCAGCAGCAGCAACAACAACAACAACAGTAACATCATCATCATCATCATCATCATCACAATCAACAACAAAAGGCAGAAAAATGCCGTAAACATCAACAGCATTAATAACAGCCGTAACACTGCCAGCAGCAGCAACAACAACATTAATAACAACTTCAGTAACAAGGATCGGGAGGAGGAGCGCAATTGAGAGCGTACAAGCCTTATCCTTGTGCGAAGCAATACAGCCTAAAGACTAAATGTCGTGGTAGGGCAGACCAGACCAGGCCCTAAGTCTTGGTCGGCAACTGGTCTAGGATCGAAGCTCCGACAGGCAGACAGTAAGAGTATTGCTTTGCTGCACAACAACAAATAGTAGCGACAGCAGCAGCAAACAGTAACTGCACAACAAATAGTAGTGACAGCAGCAGCAACAGTAACTGCACAAAAACAAACAGAAGCGACAACAGCAGTAGCAACAGTAACTGCACAACAACAAATAGTAGCGACAACAGCAGTAGCAACAGTAACTGCACAACAACAAATAGTAGCGACAACAGCAGCAGCAACAGTAACTGCACAACAACAAGTAGTAGCGACAACAGTAGCAGCAAAGACGTTAACATATTTCTATATGTGCTTGTAGGGAGGGAGGAATTTTAGAAAAGGAAAGACAAAACGTAAAAACAGCGGCTTGCACTGGAAGTAATTCAAAGAAGGAACAGAATAGTCTGGAAAATACAAGGGGCCCGGAAATGAGCTGGAGAAGAATTAAAGAAAGCTGAAATGACATGGGGGACATTTGACACAGACAGCCCGCCACAGATATCGATGGGGAGCAAATATTGTAGCCTTGTGCTTCATAGCCGTGGTGAAGTGGTTATGTGCCCAATTCGCAATCCCGAAAACCGCGTTCAAAACACAGCTGCAGGAGATTTGGAAGCAGACCGTCTTGCGTTGGTTTTCATGTAATGTCTACCATTGTGCCGGTCGTTAAGAAGTCAACGGCAAACTACTGAACGTAAACTTGCCAAGAAATAACAAACAGTAAAAAAAAACTGCTTTGCGCTATAGAAGTTAGCTAGTTAGTTGCATATCCTTTTACATGACGTAGCAGTCAACCCCCGCACGTTTTGGCTGTTCGTGATTCCTGGGAAAGTTATAGAAGTAGGAGGGGGTGAAAAATTAATATCAGAGGGCCATTTTGGGAAAAGAGGGCGGCAAAAAAGTGAATTGTTCACCTCATGTCGTACCCGTGTGTCATAATACATTACAGTCATGAGGCCTATTCGGTACATGGAACTAGCTCCCATATTTATAGACCAATCGAGCGCACCATGGGTGATGTGGTAAATATCAAACCGGCTGCCTTTACTGCCCATGACATGTCCAGGGGCACAGGTTAGGCAGGTCCTACATGGGATCACTGGGCAGGTCCTACATGGGATCACTGGGCAGGTTAGGCAGGTCATATATGGGATCCCCTGGGCAATGGAAACAATCCCCGCGCCGAAAGGAATTCGAATACCTCACTACCACACCGGCAGGCCAGAGAGCCCGCCACTGCGCTAAAGCATTATGTATATATGTACGCACACACAAACGTAGAAAATATACACACAAACACACACACACAAGCATATACACAAACATCCCCGTGGCGAAGTGGTCAAGCCGTCTGACTCGGGCTCCGAAGGTTGTGGGTTCGATTCCGGGCCGCATCTTTCGGTTCACGAGTGAAATTTTTCGGAGACTCCTGAGGGACGTCGCTAGAGCTACGGAGTTCCTGCTTTGTGCGACGCTTTCCGCGCTGCGGAAAGAGACTGAGTCATATGGGATAAAATCCGGTGCAATGAAGTCGACTTTTTTTATATAAACACACACAAATAAACACATAAACATACACGCATATACACACATACAAACACACACACCCACACATAAATATACACAAAAACCATATAAACACAAACAAACAAACGTATAAACATACGCAAACAAACATATAAACATACACAAATAAACATATAAACATACACAAACATATAAACATATAAAAACAAACATAAACATACACAAACAACAATATAAACATACACACAAAAGCACATACACACACACATTTATATATATATATATATATATATATATATATATATATATATATATATATATAAACATACACAAACAAACACATGAACATGTACACACATATAAACATACACAAACATATAAACATACACAGACAGACAGGCACACACATATTATTAACGGCTGTACAGAAGCATGATCGACTTCGGAAGACATTTAAAAAACAAAACAGATTTCTAAAATTGTTTATGACTGGATCGATTCTGGTCCGCGCATACACAAGCGCACATACATATAATTGTGCGTTAATAATAGTATAACATCAACAGATGTAGGTGACGGAGAGAGGCGTGGCTTTGTGGAATGTGTGAAGTCGATTCTTCTAGAACCATGACAATATAGGCTCTTCCTTCACGTCTGGCCACAGAGAGAGACAGAGAAAACAAGAAACAGAGAGAGAGAGAGAGAGAGGAGAGAGAGAGAGAGAGAGAGAGAGAGAGAGAGAGAGAGAGAGAGAGAGAGAGAGAGAGAGAGAGAGAGAGAGAGAGAGAGAGGTAACGAACTTTATTTCACGCAGGCACGCCTTACACTTTGCCCTTTAGTTTCAACGATCAGAGTAAACTCGCAGTGTAATAATTACAGTAATCGCTGCATAGCAACAGTATAAACAACGCATACCATAAAGGTGTAGCAGACGCGTTGATGTTGACGGTCAGGACGTTACGCTGAGAATGGCAATGAGCGCGGCCGGAAAGGGTTTGACGCCGACTCTCGTCGCTTGTTACAAGAGGGAAAGACTGACCACCTATGTATCCTTGCACTCAGGCCTACAAAATTGTGATGGTCCTAGCACTTCATATATCCACGGCGAGGTTCCTTATACGGGACTGTACAAATAATACATTGATAATACATAGAAAGTCGCAGTGGGTTAGCCTTATGGCGTGGGACACTGGTAAGAGGAAAAGCTAATTCACACGCCAAGAGCAGTCCAGTGCACTATAAGTAGTCATCATCAAGTGCCCTGCCAGCTGGCGTAGGCGTTCATGGCTCACCACAGATCTCGGTCTTTGGTGTTCTGGATCAACTCTGCTGCTGATATTCCTCCGTGCCACCGTCTCAATCCATCCAGCATCATTTCTCTTGGTCTGCCTCAGCCTCTTCCCCTCGATATTTCTAGTTGTCACGATGTTCTCCAATGCCTCTCTTCTCATCACATGACCAAAGAAAACTGTCTCTGTCTTATTGTCGTATACAGTGTTCTAGTTTCATTAGCCTCTTTAAGGCAATCGTTGTTAGTTACTCTGGCAGTCCAAGGAATTCGCAACATTCGTCTCAGGAACCACATCTCTGTTGCTTCTAAGTTCTTCCCAATTTGTTCATTTACATTCCAAGATTCACTGCCATACAGCAAAAGTGGTTCTATATAGCACTTCATGTGAGAGTTGGAAATCAACGGTAGCTTTAGATTTTAAAAAAAATTAGACAATTTTGAGAACAAATGTCTTAGAAGAATTATAAACCTCCACTGGACAGATTTCAGAACCAATACGCAAATAAGACAAGAGACTAAGCAAGACATTGTATCCAATTTTATAAGAAAATGCCGTTGGAACTACATCGGCCATGTACTCAGAATGGATAAAACAAGACTCCCCAACCAAGCCCTCTTATGGTCACCAGTAGGGAAAAGAAAACTGGGAAGACCAAGAGAGACCCTGCGTAGAATCATCATCAGAGAAGGCTCATTCAACGGCCAATGTGAACATCCAGGATCTACAACAGGTAGCAGCGAACCGCCAGACATGGAGAGCCATGACTTCTGCCCTATGCGCCCCTTAGGCTCAAGAGGAAGGACTAAATAACTCTCTTTCTTACATTCAGTAATAGGGACGCAGAGATGTTTCCAAGGCACCAGGGCCGGGTTATATACTGGCCAAGACCTATTGACGCGTCCTCGTCGAGCGTCCTGGGCAACAGGTCCCTTCGGGGTCCTGGCTAAAGTCAATAGGATCGCCGATTCCTCCGAAGTCGGAGAGTGTCTGCCTGTACGGCGAGGAACCACCAGTCTGCACACCAATAAGCCAGACATGGGACAACGGACACTCACGCAAACCTCAGGTCCTGTATGACATCACACTGATGTTGGACAACAGGATGCCTTCATCCGACATACAGCACTTCGCGTTGGAGCTCAAGCCAACGAACACAAGCAAGCAAGCAAGCAACATTCAGTAATAGTTACTTATTGCATAAGATATTCTTCATTTTCTGAAATGCGGCGTTTGTCTGCCCTATAGCACGTGTAATGAATGACCAATCCAGAGAACAACGATGCTCCGTCCATTCCTGCCACACCAACAATAACCAGTTCTGTAGCCCGAACTTGTTATGGGGCTGCGAAGTGTCAGGGCCTGTCTTTTCCTCATTTAGGGGACGACGAGCTCAGGTATCCCACCTCGTCATGACATTAGCAGGGCAATCTCCTAACGATTCCACCAACACGCCCGCTTTATTATAGACTCTTTGTCTCGGCGTTAACTACTTCTAGCGTAGTGGACAGATGTTTGTGCGGGTGGATTAACTTTCCCTATTATCAGTGCCGTAAAACGAATGGAAGTACAAGGGAGGTAACGCCATGTAAGTATAGGTATCGTACATTCCATGCTTATCTCCCCAGATTCACCTACTTTCAGTCTAAGGAAGTTGACTACATGTCTTTATCGCAGGGTTTCCTACATTCATACACATCTGACTCCATGACTTTGTAAAGACATTAATAGACACGCGCATTCTACTCACAACTACAGCTGTCTATAGTGATAAGTTTCTTTTCTCTTGTATTTTTTTTAAACGCTCGCTCGCTTTGAACTCAAACGTAGTCCATGCAGACTACTTCTAGTAGCGATGGGCTGAATTTTGTATGCGGATTAGCTTTCCCTATTACCAGTGTCCCTCGCCATCAGGTAAACCCACTTCAACTTCAGAGGTACTTGTAATTTACATCCCAAAGTCAAGGACGATAGGTCAACAGTTTAGTCCAACTGTCCAGTGCAGGGTTTGAACCCATTACCTCGGCATCAGCACTCCGGATATTTAAGAACACGCATTCTTATCCATTCGACCATGCTGACCTACAGTGATGAGATTAAAACGTAACTTGGTTAAGTCGCGTAACTCACAACGCAAGAGTCTCACAATGTGAGAGTCTGGTTGGTCAATCTTCTAGAAGAGTCTACTGTATTGGCGTTGAGGTGGTTTAAAGTCCTGAACAGGACTAGCATCTACAGAAGTGAGGTTGGTGCCGGGGTTATTCTGCCGACATGGTAGTGAAGTAGTGCTGTAGAGCTCGTCCCATCTCCAAGGCAAAAAAAAAAAAATGGAGAGGCAGACAAAATAACTCCCAGCGGAAGACATTGACTGTGTACAGTCAGGACACCCCGGAGGCTCACAGATGGGCTATGGGGAGGAAGAAGAGGAATGGAAGGAGGATGAGTAGGCAGAAGAAGAAGAAGAAGAAGAAGAAGAAGAAGAAGAAGAAGAAGAAGAAGAAGAAGAAGAAGAAGAAGAAGAAGAAGAAGAAGAAGAAGAAGATATGCGAGAGCAGGGGAAGAAGAAGAATAAAAAGTGGAAGACGAAAAAGAGGAAGAAGAAAGAGAAGAATCGTGTGGAAACCTGTACAATTACCCATTCCGACTTCTGAGCTTTGTGTTATACTTGTAATATTTCTTGTCGCTACTATTTGTTGTTGTGCAAATACTGTTGCTGCTGCTGTTGTTGGACAAGAACGAGAAGTCAACATCTGAGTCCAATAGACTGGTATAACGGTTGAACCCGCTATCTCGACATCAGCACACTGGATGTTTAAAAACAAACATTCTTATCCATTCGGCCAGGCTACCCCCCCCCCCCCCCCCCCCCCCCCCCCCCCCCCCATTATTCCCTGACCAGCGTGTGCATTCATACATAGACCAGGCCACTCAGTGATTTCCATTAAACGGATTTTCCAGCTTGCCATATTTGATTTCTATGAAGTTGCTGATTCCTTTAAGAGCGTCTTTGGCTATGGCGATACTTTCTTCAAAGAATGTGCTGAAGTTTGAAGCCCCATTTTATACAAACCGTTTACCTTAGTGAAGGCTAGAACTCGAGTCTCCAGGTGTGACAGGCAAATACTCTAACAACTCAGCACTTACTCTTTTGATACAGAGTTAAATGGGAATATAATTATGTAGTCTTTCCAGCGTGTACTTTCTCACAGCTATAAAGTTGTTTCTTAAACGTTTCCTACAATAATACGGTTTTAAAAAAAAAAAGACTTCACTTGATGATAAACAAATATAAACAAAGAACTATCTCATGTCTAGCTTGGGGAGGCTGGCGAAGTGAGATAAGCGATTCCGTGTGCTTGCACAGATAGCACCAGAGTGAGGGACACACAAAGACGTCCATTCTTCCCTGGCCAGCCAAAGTGGGATCGGATGTCAATCGTTAGATTTGCCTCACGGAGAGAGTAAACTTTCTGCGACTGAAGAGGGGGAAGACGAGGCAGAAAACCTTCAAGAAGTGGAATATGGTCAGGTATAAACTGCGTGGTCTCAGCTGGGAAAACCCGAGAGGGCATTGGGACAGCTTACTCGTCAGGGTGTGGAGGGTTGGCTATGATAGATAGGGTGACGGGATTCCACAACAGTTGCGCGGCACTGCTGGGTCCGGTGTCGTAATCCACCATCATGACTGCGATGGGTAGGGAAACGGTGGTTGAGAAATGAAACTGATTACCTAATATCGCAGTAACCTTTCACCTAAATGATTCAAAATCTTCTGGTAGCTTCTGCCACTTCTGTGAAATGCGTATGATCCATGTTGGAATAGACGCAAAGAAAATGTTGATCGCTGGAGAAGAAGATCAAATACTGCGACTTTTATCTGGGTATTTTGATCATAGAATTCCGAGCATGTCCACCCATAGCTCTGTTTCGCCCAGAAAATGTAAGGCGTAAACGCTAATAGTTCAGGTAAACAGACTAGTTATCAAACATGTTGGATTCTTCCTCTCATATGCCCCTCCTCGCTGCATTCACACTTAAATTCAAATTCAAGCGTCCTTAAACGTTTTTCCGTAGTAACGAAGACACAAACAATAGGTTGCACGATTTATTGCCTGGCATATTTATGTTATGTGATTTCTGCAGTATGTACCTGACGAGATGCAGCGAAATATGCCAGGCAATAAATCGTGCAATATATTGTTTGTGTCTTCGTTATTCAAATCCTTAAATGCGTTGTCACCATCTGGTATGATATTTCCAATTAGCTGTCCATAAATGACAGTCTTCCATCATGGAACCCCATAACCCATGATTTTGATTAATGTTTGTGGGCAGGCAGAGCCCATAAAGGCAATCGTGTCTATGGGAGAAGGAATCCAGAAGGGCGAAAACGTCCTCAAACGTCGATGTCGGAAGATGTTAGCCTAGGTGGCACTGGACTAGAAAACGGACATCCTCGCACTACAACGGTTGCCATTCGCCATCCCGCGTGTGGCCCATGCTGGAATACACGCACAGAAAAAGATGCAGAAGAAGAGGATCAATGTTGAGACAGCGGACATGTCACGGAGCTCGTTGTTCTAGACAGGTTGCGTATTTATGCTACCTTTGTATCCTAATTACAACCCATATTTTTTTTAAATGTTGCATATCCCTTACAGGGCGTTGCAGTCAACACCAGCATTTTTCAGCCGCTGTTGATGTACTAGGCATGTTTTACGTTCTATAGTTTGCCATTGAGTTCTGAACGACCGGCTCCCATACCAACACGTTATAACACAACGCAACACGGTCTGCTGCACAAATCGGTCGAGCTGCGTTTCGAACGCCGGGTAAGCGGCTCACGAACCGCGTTTGCAAGCCTTTGGCCACGGAGACGGCCCATATAAAAACCATATAATAATAATAATTATTATTATTATATATAACATAAAATATAATACAAACCCATATAATATGGTATAAAATCCGTGCTCTGACTTAAAAGTAAAGTTCAACGTACAACTCGCCCACCCTCCCCCTGCGCTTAGCTGTAAAATATCTTCTGAGTACGATTGACCTGGCAGGTTTCAAATATCAGCCTAGTTTACGAAGTCCAGATCCGCTATTTATCCCTGTATCGATCTGGCTTTCAAACACTGCGTGCAGAAAGGGCAAATACAGCACGTGAGGGATATTATAAGATCTGTGGAACAGAAGTTGTCAACAAGAGGCGTTTCAATACAAGTTGTGACCAACAATGATCACATTGCTAACGCGAGCCCTACTGGCTTATGGTTCGACAACTGCGGTGTTCGAATCTAATTGGGATAATTTTTTTTTCAGAAAAACTTAATGTTTATTACATTCCTTTAGCCACGGGCAGTGAATCTAAATGCTTAACTTTCTCGGATAACGGCGGAAAATAAAAGGCTTTCTGTAGATGTTAAAAATTGTCTGTTACTGTTTTTGCCATGTGGTTTGTGTGTGTACGCGCGGGCGCGTGTGCGTGTGCGTGTGTAATATTGCGCCTGGTAAAACTGACCTTTTACCTCTTGTTTTTCATAGCATTCAGTACATCCTCACAGCTTTACATAATTTGATTCCTTGCTTCTTCCCTATTTCATTACATTTGAGGATTGCAAAGAGCAAAAATTGAACCCCTATCCACCAAATCTCCCCCTTTCAAGCATAATGTCAGCTTTCGTGGGTTCGGGTTTACATACACTATTAAGCTGCTTGGCAGTACATTGGGTTCGGGCACTAAACTGAGATTCTCTTAGTGTGACCTAAAGGAACACGGAGTGCTAACGGATAGTTCAATTAACACACACACACACACACAAAATCAATCAATCAACGATCATCGACTGAATCAAGCACTTTCCACATCAAGACATTTGCATTGAGCACGAAACCAGAAACCTACACAGAAGTAAATAATTGCACCACACACTGTAGAATAACCAAAAGTGCAACTGCTTTCTAACCGGCTAGTGGCGGTATGATGAACCAGCATTTCAACGCGGCTGATGATGGTACAGTGAATAATAAACCTACATATCACTGCTAGTGATGGTATGATGAATAATGAACCAACATTTCAACGCGGCTGATGATGGTACAGTGAATAATAAACCGACATATCACTGCTAGTGATGGTATGATGAATAATTAACCAGCATTTCAACACGGCTGATGATGGTACAGTGAATAATAAACCTACATATCACTGCTAGTGGCGGTATGATGAATAATGAACCAACATTTCAACGCGG
>JACEFZ010005609.1:35000-75000 GCA_014155875.1 Cepaea nemoralis
GTTCTCTTTCCTTGTGAGAGATGAGCGATAAGATGGTGAGTATATATATATATATAATATATATATATATATATATATATATAATATATATATATAATATAGTATATATATATATACTAGATATATATATGAAAATGAAGCTCAAGACTCTCTCTCTCTCTCTCTCTCTTTCTCTCGTCTCTCTCTCTCCTCCCCTTCCTTCCCGCAGTCTTATGTGCTCTCTTGTTCTCTGTCCTCGCTAGGGAGAAATACATGCTATCAAAGACCTCCAGGCTTTTATCGTATGCAAATTGTTTTATAAAACGCAGCTTGTCTTTTGTTCTCGACAGCCAGCGCGTGATATTTAATAATATCGGCTTTCTTGGGTGAACATAAAACAAGTGTTATGAGATAAGCACATGGATCAATAGCTATTGTCTTCCCTCCCCAGAGCAACCCTGTACAGCTGGCAAATTCATGTAGATATGTTCAAGATGGGAAGCAAAAGTGCTGAAAGCAGCTGCAAATACCGCCACGGACAAAGGCAGCTCGCGCCGTTTTTCCGACGGTTTTCCAGTTAGAATTTCCCTAAAGAGCCATTTTTTGTCTAAAATGGCAGCGAACTGGTTAGCTTGTCACGCGCAACCATTTATAAATTCATACGTATTGATTGAGCGTCACAGAACACTAGAGGGGAAATGTAGGTACACAATCGACAACAGAAAACCTGAAAGATATAGAAATATCTAATGGTGTGTTGAAGTGTCGGTGTTCTTGGCATTCATTCTTCATCTTGGAGAGGGACGCTGTCGTTACTTGGAGCCTCCTCCTTCTTCTTCTTCTTCTTCTGCGTTCGTCCGGAATGTTGTTTTAGACGTAACTGCGTTGTGCCTGTTTACAGCAGACCTGCAATATTTGCACCTTTCAGCCGATACATCCGACTTCTTCAGGCATATGTTGACCGGGTTACCTTCCCGGGGAGTGAAAGGTTCAAATCCCTGTGTGGAGGTCAGCAAGGTCGAATGGATCATAACGTGTGTTATTAAACATCCGGTGTGCTGATGCCAAGGTAGTGACTTCAACCCCTACATCGGTCAATTGAACTAACATGTTGACTTCTCGTCCTTGACGTGGGAACGTAAATTACACGTACCTCTGAAATAACTGAGGGTGAGGAACACTGGTAATAGGGAAAGCTAATCCGCTCACTCGAGTATCACTAAAAGCAGTGTGTATGGACTACACTTGGGCTCAAAGGGAACGAGTGCATGCACATACAAAAACCTGCGCAGCCAAATCTTGTAATTAGTAGCAATGGCCTAACGCAGTGGTTCTCAAACTTTTTTGGCCCGTGCCCCCCTTCACCATATTTTCAGAACGTCATTCCACCCCCCCCCCCTTCCTATAAAAAATTTGGTCCGTGCACCCCACCCCCCTTAACCGTATTTTCAGAACGTAATTCCCCCCCCCCCCCCTTTCATATTTCCTATCTAAACATCCCCCACCCCTATACAGTATACGTAAAAATGCAAGGTAAATTTAATAGCACATACTAAAACAAGTCTAGACATCCACATAAAACATGATTTGTGGGTCTACTGACTTTATAAAATGAATTTTAGAAGGATGAGACGCACTTAACTGTAAAGTATGAAGGGAAAAACAATATCAAGTAATCGGTTCTTGTATTAACGCGATCTTGAAATGGTCTTCATTCCCCCCCCCCCCCCCCCTTTAGAAACCCTAACATCCCCCCCCCCCCCTCAGGGGGGGGGGGTGGAATTACCCACCGGTTGAGAACCACTGGCCTAACCTGCCCTCTGTCTTTCCTATGTCGTTTAATAAACACAAAATAGGACTCCCGTTGAGCTTTCCACTCCAGCTAAAGACATTTTCATTCCATCAGCACAAAACAAAAACAAAACAAAAAATCCTAAAAGAAGCAGATCTGTCACAGAGCAACCATTCCAGCAAACATAAGAACAAAGAATAACAAATAAATATCAATTGGGGAACCCTTTGAGGCCATCAAGACAGTTTATAAATAAATACGCACGAATAGTTTAGCGCTCACAGAAAGAAGCAGGGGTAAGAATGAGAGACTAGAGGACGCACTTGACAACCTACAAACTGAAAGTTAAAGTTACCGACCGGGATTCGAACCTGTCACCTCCAAATGACGACAGCGCCTCGCTGCAGTTAGAAGTGTACTTCAATACATGTTGCTTTTACTTTGTCTAGTGTGCCCTCTAGTCTCTAATTCTTACCCCTACTTCTATGAGAGCCAAACAATACGTGTATGTTTATTTATAAACTGTCAAGAATAACAAAGCAAACAGATAAATTGTCCCATGTAGAAACACGAAAGGAGGAAAATATCACAAGTGACATCGGAGACGACAAGAAACAAATTGTAAACAATACCTATAATAGAAGCGAGCATCTCCTGTTGCAAAGAAAAGATGAGGGACTTATTCACTGAAATAAAAACATTCATCATCATCTTCCACTTTTTCCGTCAATGGTCGTGGGGAGGAATAGTTGAGGCCCCAACGCCAGATGGGTAGTCGCAATGGATAGTGTCATTCCGTGTGATTGTACAATGTCTTTGATGTCGTCAATCCGTTTTCTTCTAGAGCGTCCTCTTGCTCTCGAAGCAGATCTAATTAATTGTAGGGCCAGTGCTGGTAGTTAATGGTGTTGCATTCTAACTAGATGGCCGAACCATTTGATCTTCTGCCTTTCAGTATATGTGGCACAAGGCGTTGAGCACACTATCTGTCTGATAGCATCATGTCTTATTCGGTCTCGGATAGTTAATGACCTTCGGTGTGCGAGACAGGCGGCGAAACGTTACTTAGCCACGGAGATCCCAGAGTACAGATCACTTATGCGAAAGCGAAGAGAAGCAACCAGAACCTCTATCAGAGGAAGTACGATCAGCAACACAAAGTTTGATGCAAAGCGGTGACCATTTACCAACAGAACACATCCAGGAAGAATGACAAGTCAGAGTCCGTATTCCACAAAGAAGGAGAAGCCAGAGTCCGTATTCCGGGAAGAAGGAGAAGCCAGAGTACGAATTCCAGGAAGAGGGGTAAGCCAGAGTCCGTATTTCAGGAAGAAGGAGAAGCCATAATCCGTATTCCAGGAAGGACAAGCCAGAATTCGCATTCCAGGAAGAGGGAAAAGCCAGAGTCCGTATTCCAGGAAGAAGAAGAAGCCGAGTCCGTATATATCATAATCTGTGTGTGAATATCTGGAACAGCATTGTCTGGTCCAAAGCACGGAAGAGAACAATCTACACCATCAGACAAAATAAGGAAATTTAAAACTGTGCACCAACTTTAAACTAGCTGATCCTATCTGTCAAGAGAGTTAGTTGCATATCTTGTACAAAACCTAGCAGTCAATCCCAGCACTTTTGGGCTGTTTGTGATTTATTGGCAAGTTTACATTCAGTAGTTCACCACTGCCTTCTGAACGACCGACACTCATAACATTGTATGAAAACCAACGCAAGGCGGTCTGCGGCCAAATCGCCCGCAGCTGTGCTTCGAACGCGGTATGCGGGGTTACAAATAGCGTCCGTAACGCCTCCGTCACAGAGCTCTGTCAAGAGACACAATTAAAATAAATATTTGTTTTTCAACTGAACTTAAAGAACGCAAAAATAATATCCTCGGGCAAAACTACATGCCAATCAAAGATCGCAATCAATCGCGAAGAAATTGGAAATGTCACAAACTTTGATTATCTTGGTTCAGTAATCAACAACAACGGACACTGCTCCAGTAAAGCCTGACTAAGACTAGCCATAGCAAGACAGGGGTTAAGAAGGGTTAAGAACATATGACACAACCCCAGCAAACAATTCAAAGTAATGTTTTATTTTTATAGAACAGGCATCTTCCCGTTGGTAACAAACTGAAACTAATCATAGGACATTTGGCAACCACTTAAGAAAAAGAACATAAAATTGAGGCTTACGAATATTACAGAAAAGTTCTTAGAAAATCGTGGACAAAGAAGAAGAGAAATTGTGTCATTATACAACGATCTGAATCTATTTATTCTTGTTTTTCCAGCTGCGTTTCTTGTGCATCTCATTTCGCATCAAGTGATTTCACGCCTGCGTGTTTCTAGGACTGTCCATACTGCATTGGTAACACAGTGTCGGGGCGAACAAAAACATCTAACAGCTTCTTCTTCTTTTTGTTTGTTGTAAGCATGTTGACATTGATTGTTTTTATCACAGGTGCTGTTTGATAGTTGATGTTGTTTGCTTTCTGTATTCTCGTTTCTATTCCTCTATCCAGTCTTTCATCCTCAGTGAACACACTGCAGCAGATATCTGGTGTTTGTAAAGTTTCACTACACTTTGTACATAGAACAAATTTGAAAAAAAAAAAAAAAAAAAACTTTCTTCCGTTGAAAACACCATTCTGTTTGGAGTCCAAAGAATTACTTCAGAAGACGACAGCCATTATTCGCTGTATATTGCTTCACAATGGACTGTGGAGCAAATTTTTTTGATGACTACATGTACTTCATTTTTTTCAAATTTGTTCTACGTACATACAAAGTGTAGTGAGACTTTACAAACACCCGGTACTTATACTCTCTAGCTTGTAGTAATTTTCCATTTATATTTACGTTATATTGTACTGGCGTCAGCGCTTATCCATAACCATTTGGGGCAGTGTTTCCCAACGTGGGGCCCACGCCCCACAGGGGGGCAATTCGATTGTTAAGGGGGGCAATTCGAAAATGGAAGATATCGGCTGAATGTAACAAAACGGGCAGACTTGAGATTGAAGTTAACTAAATTGGAACGTGACATAAAATCTCTTTGCAGAAAGCATCAAGCTCATGGATCTCACTAAATTTAAATAATAAATAATTACTAATAATTAAAATAATATAGAAAAATCTTTCATTAAAATAATTTTGTACTTGAATTTCAGTTCTCCATTATGTTTTGAAAATTTACTAACTGTGTTTGCTCAATAATTTCCTGGTGATTTTTTCCTAAAACCTATCATTCAAGTTTCTTTAGTGAACATTTCAATTTTTAAATATTAAAAATAATGTATATGTTGGGGGGGGGGGGGCATAAGAATTTTAGAAAGGCTTAGGTGGGGCATAGCACAAAACAGGTTGGGAAACACTGATTTAGGGTGTCCTATGGCTATGCCGCAGGCTTCAGCTGTTACTCATTGCTAGCAGTTCCCTTTGTAATCAGCCGCAATAACAGTGAAATCCATCTGTGACATAAACACCCAGTAACACAACCAGGGGACAAAAGCCGGTCGCCGCGCCAACAACCGGCAATGGTATGTCTTCAAGAAAGGGCAACAATCCGGCAATCGCAAACAACGGTTGTTCTGTCCCCTAGCAAGGTCATGGCGGCATCACAAAAACATAATTATGCGCGTGTATTGTGAGCTATTTCGGTAGTGAATATCTCCCGGTTCCGCAACAGAAGCCAGATATAGCCGCCGGTATTCATTCAATTTGTGACGGATTACAAATCTGAAAGAACGGGACAGAGAATTCACTATTAACTTATATACTGTTTCTTCTGTCCCCTGTCGGGTTCTGTGATAGGGTGTAACGGAAAGAAACGCCTCGTGGCGTAGTGGTAAGGTACACCCTGTGCGGCAATGTTGAGATACACAACTTGGTGTAGTGTGAGATACACAATGTACTGTAATGTGAGATATATAATGTCGTGTAATGTTAGATTCACAATCTGGCAAAACAACCCAGTTGTGTAATGGTAAGATAACCCTGTGGTGTAATGGTAAGATAGCCATATGGTGTAGTGGTAACACAACCCATAGGTGTTATGGTAACATAACCCAATAGTGTTATGGTAAGATATTTCAACGTGTTTCCGCTCTCTCTCTCTCTCTCTCTCTCTCTCTCTCTCTCTCTCTCTCTCTCTCTCTATCTATCTATCTATCTATCTAGGAAGATGGGAGAGAGAGAGAAAAGAGAAGAGAGAAGAGAGAAAAGAAAAGAGAGAAGAGACAGAAGAAGAGAGAAGAGGAAAGAAGAGAAGAGATGAAAGAATAGAAGAGAACAGAAAAGAGAAGAGAAGAGAAGAGAAGAGAGAAGCAGACACGTAAGAGAGAACGGACAGAGGGGATGGGAGTGCGGTCGACAGAATGCTGTCCTACAACCACTAGTGTTGAAATATCGCACTGAACTTCCCATCGATCCCCGTGGACAGGCGGGGTATTATGTTGGGGACAAGTCATAAGTTGCCAAAAACCAGACAAGACAGCAGAGAGAGAGAGAGAGAGAGAGAGAGAGAGAGAGAGAGAGAGAGAGAGAGAGAGAGAGAGAGAGAGAGAGAGAGAGAGAGAGAGAGAGAGGGGGGGGGGGAAATGAGATTATTGGGCAATATTAATATGGAGACACAAGGATAGGAAGAGGCGAGGATAAAAGAGATTGGGATAAGAGAATATGGTACAATACTGACACGGAGACATGTGTCGTGTCCTCCTTTAAAGTGTCGTCCCTGGAGTGAGGAGATCCGACACCCACATTATAATATTATTTTTTTTCCCCCTCAATATTCTGGAGAATCCACCAGCTTCCGTCCAACACACTCCATCAGCCTATGGACACCTTTTCCTATCACTCTCACACTGTCGTACTATGCCCCCTTCTCATACTTCCCCAACGCAACATACTCAACAACTCTTGCTTCTAGAAATTAATAAAGATTAATTTATTAAAATAAAAGTGTAACGTGTATGAGACGTGTATGCGAAGAAAATGTGTGACGTGTTCTATAAAGTGTGTAGACTCTGTCTCTCAGACATCAACTCAGTCAGCTGATCACAGCAAAGATAGACCACAGCACGTTACGTCAGAACAAGTACGTCTCACCCGTTGCCGGAACCATCTTGCCGGATAATGCTTTGCCTCTGTAGACCTCTGGTAATCCAATTTCATGAACATCCGAAATAGACACCGGTGGTATAAACAGTTAATCATGGACCGGTTGCACTCTACACAATGTCCGTTCCTAATGTTCCTAAACAAACTGCACAAGTCTTTTGCAGTGTGTACGCAGTTAGTTAGTTAGTTAGTTAGTCGACAGATCATCCTCGTTGCACATCGAACCATTCAGTTCATAAGTGCTACTTACTAATGTTAATTGTTACTGTACTAACACTAGGTACTCTTAGCCGGTTCTCGGTTCGTTACTACTGTCTGATGCTGTGTGGTGCATCAGTATGCATCACTCTCTTTGATGAATCAATTTCCTTCTAGCGTAAGTTACGTTTCTGTATGCAACTTTATTGACTCTTGAACTGGTGTTCTTCAGAATGGGTTTTTTAATTCTTTCCCAAAACTTGTAGAGTTTCCTTGGATCTGGTAGGGAACCTAGGATAGAAACAACACATCTGGTGATAGTACTAGTCACTGATCCTTTTGGCTGAGTGTAAGCCTATCACCTTGCTTACTGATCTTTAGCTAACTAGACTTAGTCATAGAGCAGATTAGCTACCCACCTAGAGTCGAATCAGGCTATGACAAAGAAAAAATCACCAAACAGAATGCGGAACCCCGCCCACCAGGGACACCTACGGGAAGATCCCAATTATCCCTCATTACTCAACTAGTAAAGCTTATCAACACTTCACTAATCTATTCTAGCTAACAGAGCCAAGTATCACTTCACTACTCTAGCTAGTTTCCACTAACAGTGCTAATCATCACACTATAGTTTAACAAGGCCACAGTCTATAGTAATTATAACGAATATATTATAATAAGTTATACCTTAAATGGCACTACTGCAGTCCTATAAATCATATCTACATCTGCCATATAGGCACGTGTAAAATTAAGTCACTAATTAACACACGGTAGATATTATTTCCACTGGCACTGCAGTGCCCTGCACTCTGTCTAGAGCATTATTCAAGTCCACCCTAGTTGATCTCAACTCGAGTTTATATGGCAAACTACCAAAGTTGTCCACGTGACGTTATCCTTTACTCCCCCACACAGGTGGCACAGTGGCAAATCATCCCCTGTCAAGAACTATTTTCCTGACTTAAATCCTGTCAAAGTTGTCAGTAATTGCCTAGATTCTCAAAACAAGCCAGCTAGTTTCTGTAAACTCCCAACAAAGAGTTTCGATACCAAGCTGCCAATCATCTTGATGTTCCGGAAACCAAGAATTGACAGATGCACTGTTTTCCGTACTAGGTACTTCCGTTTTACATCTGCCCCTGTGATCTCACGGCTTCCATCTGCATTCAAATGTTGACAAACTTGTCACTCTTCTGTTCCGTGGTGACAATCCCAGCAGCCATTTCCGTCTGATGTCCGGCAGTATAGATGACAAACGGAACCATTCCATATCCTTCTCCCTCACCACCAAATGTGTTTATGGGCTGACACGATGTAACCTGTACAACTGTGTTTACTCTGTTAGTACAAATAGATGTCGCTGGTCGATCGTCCGCTTAATCCGAAAATCCTCTGTAATAATCAACCGGATAAACACACGGTTTCATTTTGTGACATAGGCCCCCTCCTAAGAGAGTAGTCCATCTCACTCTTCTCCACCGTGAGTTTAATCCAGATGATTCATTCTTCTTCTTCAGGAGCTGGGTGTCTTGACAAGAAATCCGCTCCAACATTTTCTTTCCCAGGAATGTACTCTACTGTGAAATTATACGGTTGAAGTAACAACGACCACCGCATCAAACGTGCGTTGAGCTTCTGAGAAGTAGCCAGGAACATCAGGGGCTGATGATCTGACTGGACCCGAAACTTAACTCCATACAAATATGGCTGAAATTTTTGCACTGCCCATACGGGGGACAAGCATTCTCTCTCGACGGTTGAATAATTCCTCTCCGCCTGTAGAAGTTTCTTACTTGCGTATGCTACAGGTTTCAAAACCGAAGCATCGTCTTTTCCTTACAAAGCGGCTCCAATTCCAATCGCACTTGCATCCGTTCTCAACACAAATGGTTTGGAAAGGTCAGGGAGCTGTAATACAGGTTTGCTGACCAAGGCCTCCTTTAACTGACTATAGGCATTCTCACATTCTGGTGTCCAAATGATTTGGTCCGGGAATCCCTTTTTCAAGGTTTCCGTCAACGGAGCTCCCAAGTTCCGTGAAATGTGGGATAAATTTGTGGTAGAACCCACACAACGAGAGAAAAGATCGCACATCCTTCTTCGTTTTTGGCCTTGGTGCATTTCTGATTTTCTCCAGGTTCTTCTCTTCTGGAACAATGTGTCCTGGAGTGATGGTGTGACCTAGAAATTCCAGAGTCTGGTAACCAATCATGCACTTGGTTGGACGAGCAGTAAGCCCTGCTTCCTTGAGTCTATTAAACACTCTCTCCAAGGATTGTAAGTGGTCATCCAAGCTGTCACTGGAAATCAGAATATCATCCATGAATGAGATGATGGACGGATCCTGTAACGGATCTAGTAAAGTCCTCATCATGCGTGTAAACACACTAGGTGCATTGCTGAGTCCAAAGGGCATGACCTTGAATTCGTAGTGTCCACTGGGTGTACTGAAAGCTAACAGTGGTCGAATCTCCGGTTTGACTGGTATCTGATAGTACCCCCGACTCAGATCCACCTTTGAAAAGTACCGAGCCTTATGGAGCCTAGCGAATAACTGAGTTGGATTCGGCAAAGGTTCCACCTGAAACTGTGTATGACTGTTCAGAAGTCGGTAATCTATACACAACCTGTGTTCTCCACTTGGTTTGCGTAACAAAACTACCCCCGCATTGTATGGGGATGTGGATGGTGCAATCACGTCATCCTCCAGCAGTTTTTGTATTTCCTCCTCCAGGGCCTTTTCTTTAGAGAATGGCACTGGGTAAACCTTTTGGCGAACAGGCTCCTGTGTGGTCAAAGTCATCTCGAACTCCACCAACCTCGTTCGTCCTGGTTTATCAGTCAGTATCTCCTTATGAGACTTGAGAACCTGGGTTATCCTTTCCCTCTCCTGGGAGGTCAGATCAGGGTTCACTTGCACATCCCTATAAGTTTCCTGGTGTACTAAGGGATATTCCCTGCCCTCGCTGGTTCCCACTTCTGTCTCCACTGCAACTGCCATTGCCATGAGGTGAGCTGCCTTGTCTCCGGGTCTCTCTTCGTATTTCCGCAAGAGATTGATATGGAAAATCTTCGACTTTCCCCGGATCCGGATCTGATAGTTGGTTCTGGATATTACCCTTTCCACGGGAAATGGTCCTTGCCAACCTATCTCCAGTTTGTTGTTTCCCGTTGGGAGTAGCAACAAGACTTTATCTCCCACCTCTAGAGATCTTTCTTTAGACCTACGGTTGTAGTAAGCCGCATGTCTTTTCCTGGCCTTTTTCAAGTTTTGATTTGCCAGAGTCCATCCCTTGTGGAGTTTTTCTTTCAGTTCCTCCACGTATTGATAGGATGAGATCACTTCTTCTGACGTCCCCTCTTCAGTCCAACTCCTCAACATGGCTTCCAACGGTCCTTTGATTGGACGACCAAACAGCAACGTAGCGAGTGGTAGTCCTGTTGAGCCATGAGGAACTTCCCGATAGACAAAGAGTGCTGCTGGGATATATTCATCCCACCTATCAGGTTTTTCCTGCGCTAGTTTCCTGAGCATTGTCATCAACGTGCCGTTGAAACGCTCTACTTGTCCATTGGCTTGAGGGTGGTAAGGGCTGGTATGTATGTGGTTAGAGTGAAACACCCTAAATACCTCCTCCATGAGTTTTCCACAAAACTGAGATCCATTGTCCGTCAGAATTTGATCCGGAAAGCCTAATCTGGTAAAGGCCTCCATCAGTGCGTCCGCCACTCTTTTCTAGTCAATCATGGTCAACGGTATAGCCTCACCCCACATTGTACAGCAATCCACCATTGTGAGTATATACATGTTCCTCTTCCTAGTCCTGGGAAGTGGACCCACGATATCGATGGCTACCCTCTCGAAAGGAGAGTTCATGATGGGCATCTCACCCAACATCACCGGTGCTGTCCAGTGTTTCGGTGCCACCCTCTGGCACTCAGGGCATGACTTCACATACCGACGCACATCATCTGTCATTCCCGGCCAATAGTAGTGGCAGGAAATCCGCTGCATGGTGGCGGCAATACCCATGTGTCCACTAAAGGAGATGGTATGCCCCATATGAAGAATCTGGGACCGATGAGCTTTCGGGACGACCAACTGACCGTATAGGTTGTCTCCCCTTCCTGCTCTCCTGTAGAGTATCCTATTCTTCATGTAGTACTGCCCCCGTCCTGGTGGATCAGCACTTTTCTGCAGCTTTTTGTAGCAAGGACGTAAAGTATCATCCTCACTCTGGGCAGTTCGTAGCTCCCCCGGCATTGGGTTAGTCACAATTGCGTCTGCCTCTTCCGTTTTCGTCTGAGAGCGAGTCTGCATTGCTCCCATATGAATTGGCTCCCTGGGCATTCCCAGAAAGACATACCGGCAACCTAGGATGACTGGAAAAATGGGATCGGTCAATACAGCGGCCTTGATGGTGCCGGTGACGTACCTTGACCGAATCTCCACATTAGCAATGGGCAACTTCATGGTTACAGCACTCTTCTGTGCAGGCTGTATATCCAATGTTTCACCTGTGAATTGTTCTGGATGTACCAGATCCGCAGAAATCACGGCCTCCCCGTCCAGTCCTGTGTCGTATAAACACTCCACTTGACGACCGTTAACCTCTACCAATTCCACTACAGGTGGTTTTTCCTGGTCTGGAGTCTCTTCCTCGGCCTCGACCTGTTCGGTGGGCTCCACCTTAGGTTTCCCTGAGCACACGACGAATTGAGTGTCTCCTGACTTTCCCCTGCAGTCAATAGCATTGTGCGTATTCGACTGACATTGGTTGCACCATTTCCCTGTCCTAGATTTTCTATTGTCGGACTTGAATGAGCTCTCCTGGTGGCGAGCTTCCTTGTTGACCTTGGCATTTTCCGTGACAACCTCCTTGGATGTCACTTGACATGCTGCAAAGTGAGGGTTCTTAGCCTTCGATTTGCAGTCCCTCGTATTGTGAGAGGGTGACTTACAAATTGAACACCACTTCTCCGACCACGGTCGTTTTGGTGTAGAGCTTGAAGTGCTCTTGCTTCCCTCCTTCTTCTTCTCTGAACTATCCTCTGATTTTTGCACATAAGGTTCCCACTTTTTGGTTCCTGAGTTTTTGGCTTTCTTCTTGTCATGTTTCTCTTGACTTTTGGTGTTGGTGGAAAGGTTCTCCCCTGCCTCCCCATGTACCTCGACGAACCGTTCTGCTAATTTATTCACGAGGTCAATACATTCCGCTCCTTGTTCTCCCAGGAACGTCCTGAGAGGTTTAGACATTTGCTTCTTCAGCTGGTCGACCACCATGAGCTCTTCCAGACTCTCATAGTCATGTGCGAACCCAGCCAAATCCATCCACTTATGGAGATAAGATTTAAGACGCAAACTGTAGGCGGCAAACACTCTCCCGGTTCTCGTTTCGCTGCTCGAAATTTTTTCCGGTAGGTATGTGACGTAACCTCGAATCGTTTCAGCAGAGCCGTCTTTAACTCATCATAATTGTTCTCATGTCCTGGTGGCAGGCGAGTATAAACCTCGTATCCCGTCCCGCATAATCCCTGGGATAGCTTAAGATTCCATTTGTTACGCTCCAGACCCATAGCAACTGACATAGCCTCGAAGCGTTGAAGGTATTGATCAATCTTCTCTTTGTCCTCCTCGTAGACCGCTAAAGGAAACTTCATAGCATGGTACCCATGTCCACCTACTGGTGTTGATCCTGGGATGGAGGAACCTCCAACTGCTCCCTCAGTTTCTCCATTAGATTGACTCTTCAACTCGAGTTCCCTCATCCGGTACTCGTGCTCCCTTTTCTGTGCTTCCTGTTCAGCTTCTAATTTCCTAGCTGCTTGCTCAGCTTCAAATTTCCTAGCTGCTTGCTCAGCTTCCAATTTCCTAGCTGCTTGCTCAGCTTCCCTTCTCAATTCCAACTCGGCCTTTCGCTCTTCCCGTTCCGCTTGACGATACTCTCTCTCCACTTCCTGTATGTAATCCGTTAGAGAAGACCCAGCCAATCCCATTTCTTCCCCCCTTGCCTTTAATTCTAACGTGCTAAGTTTAGGGGTGGCCATTATACAGAGAGGTAAGCTAGCAGGTCTAGTACAATATAACTGCAAATTACTATACCGATATATGAACAAGTACTATAAATCTAGATATTACTACACACAGTACATTCACTCAGTGACAAGAGTAGAATCAGGACCACAGACCTATGCAGACGTGTGAAGTGTGAACAGGTAAGATATTAATCCTAACCCCTATCCACATTCACTCTAGCTGGATTCTCCAAAATGATATCTCCCTCTTATAACTAAGGATCCCGTGTCAAAAGACCCCGTTGTCAGAGGATCCCACTGTCAAAGGTTCCTGCTTGCAGGAGATCTCGCTGTCCAAGGATTCTGTTTACGGGAGATCCCGCTGTCCAAGGATTCCGTTTACGAGAGATCCCGCTGTCCAAAGATCACGTTTACGAGAGATCCCGCTGTCCAAAGATCACGTTTACGAGAGATCCCGCTGTCCAAAGATTCCATTTACGAGAGATCCCGCTGTCTCAATATCCCGGACGAGCCCCCAATAATGTCGTGTCCTCCTTTAAAGTGTCGTCCCTGGAGTGAGGAGATCCGACACCCACATTATAATATTATTTTTTTCCCCCTCAATATTCTGGAGAATCCACCAGCTTCCGTCCAACACACTCCATCAGCCTATGGACACCTTTTCCTATCACTCTCACACTGTCGTACTATGCCCCCTTCTCATACTTCCCCAACGCAACATACTCAACAACTCTTGCTTCTAGAAATTAATAAAGATTAATTTATTAAAATAAAAGTGTAACGTGTATGAGACGTGTATGCGAAGAAAATGTGTGACGTGTTCTATAAAGTGTGTAGACTCTGTCTCTCAGACATCAACTCAGTCAGCTGATCACAGCAAAGATAGACCACAGCACGTTACGTCAGAACAAGTACGTCTCACCCGTTGCCGGAACCATCTTGCCGGATAATGCTTTGCCTCTGTAGACCTCTGGTAATCCAATTTCATGAACATCCGAAATAGACACCGGTGGTATAAACAGTTAATCATGGACCGGTTGCACTCTACAGAATGTCCGTTCCTAATGTTCCTAAACAAACTGCACAAGTCTTTTGCAGTGTGTACGCAGTTAGTTAGTTAGTTAGTTAGTCGACAGATCATCCTCGTTGCACATCGAACCATTCAGTTCATAAGGGCTACTTACTAATGTTAATTGTTACTGTACTAACACTAGGTACTCTTAGCCGGTTCTCGGTTCGTTACTACTGTCTGATGCTGTGTGGTGCATCAGTATGCATCACTCTCTTTGATGAATCAATTTCCTTCTAGCGTAAGTTACGTTTCTGTATGCAACTTTATTGACTCTTGAACTGGTGTTCTTCAGAATGGGTTTTTTAATTCTTTCCCAAAACTTGTAGAGTTTCCTTGGATCTGGTAGGGAACCTAGGATAGAAACAACACATCTGGTGATAGTACTAGTCACTGATCCTTTTGGCTGAGTGTAAGCCTATCACCTTGCTTACTGATCTTTAGCTAACTAGACTTAGTCATAGAGCAGATTAGCTACCCACCTAGAGTCGAATCAGACTATGACAAAGAAAAAATCACCAAACAGAATGCGGAACCCCGCCCACCAGGGACACCTACGGGAAGATCCCAATTATCCCTCATTACTCAACTAGTAAAGCTTATCAACACTTCACTAATCTATTCTAGCTAACAGAGCCAAGTATCACTTCACTACTCTAGCTAGTTTCCACTAACAGTGCTAATCATCACACTATAGTTTAACAAGGCCACAGTCTATAGTAATTATAACGAATATATTATAATAAGTTATACCTTAAATGGCACTACTGCAGTCCTATAAATCATATCTACATCTGCCATATAGGCACGTGTAAAATTAAGTCACTAATTAACACACGGTAGATATTATTTCCACTGGCACTGCAGTGCCCTGCACTCTGTCTAGAGCATTATTCAAGTCCACCCTAGTTGATCTCAACTCGAGTTTATATGGCAAACTACCAAAGTTGTCCACGTGACGTTATCCTTTACTCCCCCACACAGGTGGCACAGTGGCAAATCATCCCCTGTCAAGAACTATTTCCTGACTTAAATCCTGTCAAAGTTGTCAGTAATTGCCTAGATTCTCAAAACAAGCCAGCTAGTTTCTGTAAACTCCCAACAAAGAGTTTCGATACCAAGCTGCCAATCATCTTGATGTTCCGGAAACCAAGAATTGACAGATGCACTGTTTTCCGTACTAGGTACTTCCGTTTTACATCTGCCCCTGTGATCTCACGGCTTCCATCTGCATTCAAATGTTGACAAACTTGTCACTCTTCTGTTCCGTGGTGACAATCCCAGCAGCCATTTCCGTCTGATGTCCGGCAGTATAGATGACAAACGGAACCATTCCATATCCTTCTCCCTCACCACCAAATGTGTTTATGGGCTGACACGATGTAACCTGTACAACTGTGTTTACTCTGTTAGTACAAATAGATGTCGCTGGTCGATCGTCCGCTTAATCCGAAAATCCTCTGTAATAATCAACCGGATAAACACACGGTTTCATTTTGTGACAACATGAGAGAGAAAGAGAGAGAGAGAGAGAGAGAGAATGATGAGAGGGAGAGAGAATGATGAGAGGGAGGATTAGATACATACACACTACAACACAGATGAAGAAACTGCAAAACGGAGATGACGAGAAGGGGAAAGAATGGTAAAAAGAGGACACAGAAACATCACAATATAATGTGGATATACAGAGAGTGAGAGAAATAGAAAGAGATAAATAAAAGGATTCAGAACATAATTAGTGCATCACAGCGAGAAAGAAACGGCGAGAGGGAGATAAAGGTGAAAAAAAGGGGGGGGGGGAGAGAGAGAGAGGAGAGAGAGAGAGAGAGAGAGAGAGAGAGAGAGAGAGAGAGAGAGAGAGAGAGAGAGAGATAAAGAGAACAACCATGGCACTGAGAAATAGCCACAGAGAGAGAGAGAGAGAGAGAGAGAGAGAGAGAGAGAATTAGAGAGAGGTAGACAGATACACCAGGACGATAAATTTCAACCAGGAATCAAGCTGAGAGACCAGGCTGAATCATCAATGAAAACACAAATGGTGCATAGTTATTCAATGATACATAGTTAACTAAACAGTTTAGTTTGTGATCCTACAGAGAAACCAGACAATCGTATCCTTAGCCGTCATGATCTTGTGCCAAGCCGAGCTCCACAGGCGCAATCATCTGTCCTATATTCTTGATAGTTTCGATTTCTTACTGCTTTCTATTCCTTCACAATCATCCGTTCTTTGTGTTCTCCACACGTTCCACTGTCTTCTTTCCCTGGTACCATTTGTATGGGGATTCTTAGTTTGATACGGAAGAAGGAGGCGGGACACATGTGGGAATGCCCCGAGTGCAATGATGTTCATTCTTGATTTCATTATTCCATAATCTTCTATTCCTCCACAATTATCTGTCCCCTGTGATAATGGTAAGTTCCACTTCCCACAGTATTCATTACCCCCCCCCCCCCCCCCCCCCGAAAAAAAGATATGTCCTCTACGTTCTGGTATATTCGATTCCTGATCATCTACCAAGCGCCTCTCTGTCAAACAATATCTCTGTAAATTGTATCTCCATCTGTCGACTCTCGTCGCTAACACTTTCGACCTTCCTGGTTGTCGCTAACACTCTCGACCTTCCTGGTTGCCACAACCTCGGCCAGAGCCTCTATTTTCATAAGATGACCAAACGATGATCAATGGCTTGTCCAGTTGTGGGTCATCAAATGTCTTTGTGAACTGGCCTCAAACATTACATGGGCATTGGTATTCGAAAGTCACCCGTGAGATTATTACAACGAATGAATCCCCCCCCCCCCCCAACCACCCCCATTAAAAAGGAGAAAGAGAGAGAGAAGTAGACGTTCTTTTACCAGAACACGATAATAAGTTACAAAATGGACGTTGTTGCAAAAGCCTTCATCCGCACACAAACACACATCGAAACGACTGACTAAGTTGATATAAAGTTCGTTCTTTCATCGTTCGTGCGTTCTATCTAACATAAGAATACTTTATTTCCAACCTTGCAACATATGTATGTGTGTGTGCGCGCGCGTGTGTGTGTGCGTGCGCGCGTGTGTGTGCGCGCGCGCTGATATTCACAAACAAAGGCATAAGCGCCTATCTTTCAGGAGAAAAAAAAACATGGCAAACTACTAGGCGTAGAATTGCCTAGAAAATCACAAACAGCTAGACACAAACCATGCTGGGGTTGATTGCGACTCATCGGCGTGACTAATTTATTATATGTCATTAGTCTCCCAATCTTCATCATAGCACACATCATACTGTACGGCCCAGGACGGCTAACCCGATTAAAAAACGTACGCTAAAGTCGGATGTGTTGGCCTAAGGGTTTTAACCCAAGGGTGCATAACAAGACACACCGCAATTACTTATGAAAAAAAAACAACAACACTCCGGATGAACGCAGAAGAATAAGGAGATACCGTACGGCGATGGCGATCCTGCACACCATTCCAGACAGTTCACATTGCAGACACATACAAGAAATAATCGTCTCGTGTTTTCAATGGCAACAATTTTTCTTTTGTTACGCATTCGTTTGTCAGCCCTCTGCATTATGGGATTGTCGAAGTAGCGGGAAAGCTTGGGGGGAGAAAATAACAAACACAGTTTAAATGTCAGAATAATCTGTATTTCAGTTACGGGACCATTTCCCTCTCACCCTCCCCCTTCTACTCTTTCCTTACAGATATGAAATAGTTTCTCATCGCCCCTCCCGTTCCTCCTCACAGTGTTACACGCTCGCGAAGCATATCAGTTTCATTGTTTTCTATGTGCACTTTTCTGGGAACAATCTGAGGCTCGGGACAGAAAGACGCTGATGTTTACTCCAGCTGAGTTCATTACCGGGACAGACGCTGGTGGGAGTCGCTCCATCTCCTTCAACCTCCCACACATCAGACATGACATTATTAGAAACAGCAATGAATAACAGCGGGGAGGTGGGGGGGGGGGGGGGGGGGAAACAAGAAGAGCAGAAGGTCACATTTACAAGAATAGAAGCATAAGACGCTTGCTTGCCATGGCAGTGGTCTGGGTTTAATCCCCAGCGAAGGCAGGGTTATTTCTTCCAACAAGTTCGACTCTCGGGATGAACCAGACTCATATACATCGGTACTAGAAAATCAGCATTGTCAAGGAAGGAAATGCGACGAAGAAGGGAAGTGACCTTCCCACATTGTACTGCGCGGCCTTGAAAATGATGTTTGTCCATCAAATATGATGATGACCATCCATTTCATCCAATGGGCTTGAAAGTTTAGAGCCGTGAGTTCTAAGATGGTTGGCAATGCCTATTTTAGCTCGAAATGTTCTTTGACAATGTGGGCAAAGAATGCTTGACGTTCCAGGAGGAGGATCTCCTGCGGTGGGTTTTGTTTTGGGTCCAGTACTTTTTTTCACAAATCTTGCAGGCCTGTTTGTTTCGCAAGTAACTACATCCTTGCGTAATGATTACGCCATGAATTTCTGAGTAGTCTCCCGTGTATCGTGACGAACTCCAAAAGCTTTCAGCGATATCTTCAGTGTATTTAAAGCGTTTCCTCTGGCCGCCTTGGGAGGGTTTACCACAACGCAACTCCCCGTAAAAATTCGTTTAGGGAGCCTGTCATCTGAGATGCAAGTCAAGTGACCAACCCAGCGAAGCTGATCCTTCATTAATAGTGAAGCCGTTACTCCTATCCACACAGGACTGCCTTACTGAGCTATACGAAGTTCCGCAACCTGCGGGATGTGCGACGCCAGTACTGAAACTTCACATTTGCGGAGAGACATTATTAGGATGCAACCAGATCATAACTCCGCACACCACATAGGAACTGACAGGGATGTGTCTATGTGACTACCCTAATGACTCCACGCTGTACACCCCCGGTCGAACATTCACAATTACCGTTATCACAATACGATACCCGAGCCAACAATTATCCTTTCACTGCTGAATAATAAATGAGTGATGAATGATTGATTATGGAGAAACGACGTCATTAGCAGCCTGTTACATGTTCGGTCTCCCAGCAGACGACCCGTGTGCAGGAAAGCTAATTCGTCCCTAGGGGATTTAATTGTTAACTGTTCTAGAATAAAAGTCCAGTATGTGGGCCAGCTACTGTACTTCCATATGTTCGTGGCTAGTAAACTAGAAGCCTTGGCGGTTACTTTACCCAGCATGTTTCGTTCAGTCACATTCACTATGCGCCCTGCCAACTGGCATAGGCGTTCATGTCTCTCCACAGATCTCGATCCTTTGTGTTCTGGATCAATTCTGCAGACGATATTCCCCCATGCCACCGCGTCAGTCCATCCAGCATCATTTCTCTTGGTCTGCCTCTGTTCATACCCATCTTTTCAGTCGTAACGATGTTCTCCAATGCCTCCCTTCTCATTACAAATGATGCTGTTTGTCCCTTTCTCATAGCTGTGTATAATGTTCAAGTTTCATTAGCCTCTTAGTTTTGAACAGCTTCAAAACAACATCTAGTTGCATGTCCTTTACATGACGTCACAATCAACCCCGGCATGTTTCACTATTTGCGATTTTTCTGAGCAATTTTACGTTCAGTATATTGCCATTGATTTCTAAACGACCGACGCTCATACCTTTATGAAAATCAAAGCAAGGCGATCTGCAAGCAAATGGCCCGCGGCAGATTTCGAACCCGGTATTGTGAAACAGCGTTTACTGCCCATGCGCCTGAGACGCCGACATTCGTACTGGTTATAATCTTTAAGATGAGGTCAGCATGGCCGAATGGATAAGAACGCGCTTTCATAAACATCCGGAGTGCTGATGCCGAAGTAAGAGGTTTAACCCCTAAACCGGACAGCTGGACTCAAATGGTGACTGTCGTCCTTGACTTCGGGACGTAAATTACAAGTATCTCTGAAGTCGGAGTGGGATCGACTGATGGCGAGGGACACAGGTCATAGTAAAAGCTAATCCACAAGCAAAATCCAGCCCAGTGCCACTAGCAGTAGTGTGTATGGACTACGCTTGAGTTCAAAGCGAGAGAGCGCAAATTTTTTATTTGGGGGGATTGATAAAACAATGGGATAAGTGCGTCAATGTTGGTGGAAATTATATTGAGAAATAAAGGGACAATGTGTGTATAAAATAAACCGTTTTCAAGTTGTTAATATGCGTAGTTATTTTTCTACAGCCATTTGTGACTGACTTATTAACTTACCCTCGTAGACCTAAAGTGGAATGATAGAATCACTAATGTGGAACTGAATGGGAGAAATAAGATTCCGTCGAATGAAGAGGCGTGGAAAAGACGCTAGAATTGGATAGGACACATAGTGAGATAACAGGATCTTAGTATGACGAGAAAGTCATTTCTCTGGGAAGGCGCAGGAGAGTTGCTTCAGGGCCTATGTCCCAATAGGGGAGACAGGGAAGCAGAAGCACTAGCAAACGCAGGCGCAGCACTTGAAGAGAAGAGGAAGTGTGAGTGGAGGAGGAGAAGGAAGAAGGTGAAGTGTGAGAGGAGGAGAAGGAAGAAGATGAAGTGTGAGAGGAGAAGGGGAAGGAAGAAGGTGAAGTGTGAGAGGAGGAGAAGGAAGAAGATTAAGTTTGAGAGGAGAAGGGGAAGGAACAAGAAGAATTGTGAGAGGATGAGGGCAAGAAGGAGGAGAAAAAGAAGAAAACGAAGAGTAAGAGGAAAAGGAAGATGAAGAGGAAGGAGGAAGAGGAAGAAGAAAAAGAAGAAGAAGGTGGAGAAGAAGAAGAAGAAGAAGAAGAAGAAGAAGAAGAAGAAGAAGAAGAAGAAGAAGAAGAAGAAGAAGAAGAAGAAGAAGAAGAAGGCAACACATGTGGTGATGATTATACAGGGCTGTCACTGTAGTTTCCACAAGTACGTCTTTGTTGAATAAACTCGACAAGACCAAAGTCCAGCGGGGCAAAAGTGCCAAGGTTCTGTTCACCGCGTGTTTTGTTTCAATCTACTCACTCGGAGTGTCACTAACGCTGCATTAAGCGTCCTTACATGTGTCCACTTGTCCCAGTCAGCCCCAAGAAGGAAGCAAACACTCGGGGCATCAAGTACCACTAAACACCTCACTTAAAGCCAGCGGACATGGCCAGGCCTCATTAGGATCCGCCAACTAACGGTCTTCCTCTCTCCACACGCATGCACACTCACACACACACGTGGGCAAACACGCACGACCACCGATGTTGCCACCATCAGAGACGCTGTGCAGAAGGAAAGCGACAATTAAGAGTATGTAAAGTTACACCCTATTAATTACAAAGGCGAGCACTTGTCCCGCACAAAGCGTTACTTCTTTGGTCTGAACAAACGCCAGCAGATAATGGGTCTTGGTGTATTGTGTTTACATACTCACTGAACAAACTGCATCATCACTACAATCAGTACCAACAACACATCACCATCACCAACAACGACAGCAACAGATAATGGGTTTTAGTGTACGTTTATATACTCGTTGAACAAAATCCATCATCAGCGAAATCGTCACTACAATCAGTGGCAACAACACATCACCATCACCAACAACGACAGCAACAGATAATGGGTTATGGTGTATGTGTTTATACACTCGTTGATCAAAGTCCACCACCAAGCGACATAATCACTACCATCAATGCCAACAATGACAGCAACAGATAATGGATTTTGTCGTATGGGTTTATATACTCACTGAACACAGTGCCTCATCATTACAATCAGTGCCAACAACACATCACCACCACCAACAACGACATCAACATGTAATGGGTTTTAGTGTATGCGCTTGCTTGCTTGTGTTCGTTGGCTTGAGCTCCAACGCGAGGTCCTGTATGTCGGATGAAGACATCCTGTTGTCCAACATCAGTGTGATGTCATACAGGACCTGAGGCTTGCGTGAGTATCCGTTGTCCCATGTCTGGCTTATTTGTGTGCAGACTGGTGGTTCCTCGCCGTACAGGCAGACACTCTCCGACTTCGGAGGAATCGGAAATCCTACTGACTTTAGCCAGGACCCCGAAGGGACCTGTTGCCCAGGACGCTCGACGAGGACGCGTCAATAGGTCTTGGCCAGTATATACCCCGGCCCTGGTGCCTTGGAAACACCTCTGCGTCCCAGAATTATATGAAAACACAAACCAGTGTATGTGTTTATACACTCGTTATTCAAAGTCCATCATCGGTAACAACATCACTACAATCAGTGCCAACAACACATCACCATCAACATCATCACCACAATCAGTGCCAACAACACATCTTCAACATCATCATCACCACAATCAGTGCCAATAACACATCACCATCAACATCGTCACCACAATCAGTGCCAACAACACATCACCATCAACATCATCACTACAATCAGTGCCAACAACACATCACCAACAACATCATCACCACAATCAGTGTCAACAACACATCACCATCAACATCATCACTACAATCAGTGCCAACAACACATCTTCAACATCATCATCACTACAATCAGTGCCAACAACACATCAACATCAACATCATCACTACAATCAGTGCCAACAACACATCACCATCGACATCATCACCACAATCAGTGCCAACAACACATCACCATCAACATCATCACCACAATCAGTGCCAACAACACATCTTCAACATCATCATCACCACAATCAGTGCCAATCACACATCACCATCGTCACCACAATCAGTGCCAACAACACATCACCACTACAATCAGTGCCAACAACACATCTTCAACATCATCATCACTACAATCAGTGCCAACAACACATCACCATCAACATCATCACCACAATCAGTGCCAACAACACATCACCATCGACATCATCACTACAATCAGTGCCAACAACACATCACCATCAACATCATAACTACAATCAGTGCCAACAACACATCTTCAACATCATCATCACAACAATCAGTGCCAACAACACATCAACATCATCACTACAATCAGTGCCAACAACACATCACCATCGACATCATCACCACAATCAGTGCCAACAACACATCACCATCAACATCATCACTACAATCAGTGCCAACAACACATCACCATCGACATCATCACTACAATCAGTGCCAACAACACATCGCAATCAACATCATCACTACAATCAGTGCCAACAACACATCTTCAACATCATCATCATCACTACAATCAGTGCCAACAACACATCACCATCAACATCATCACTACAATCAGTGCCAACAACACATCACCATCAACATCATCACTACAATCAGTGCCAACAACACATCTTCAACATCATCATCACTACAATCAGTGCCAACAACACATCACCATCAACATCATCACCACAATCAGTGCCAACAACACATCACCATCGACATCATCACCACAATCAGTGCCACCAACACATCACCATCGACATCATCACTACAATCAGTGCCAACAACACATCTTCAACATCATCATCACTACAATCAGTGCCAACAACACATCACCATCAACATCATCACTACAATCAGTGCCAACAACACATCTTCAACATCATCATCACTACAATCAGTGCCAACAACACATCACTACAATCAGTGCCAACAACACTTCACCATCGACATCGTCACCACAATCAGTGCCAACAACACATCACCATCAACATCATCACCACAATCAGTGCCAACAACACATCACCATCGACATCATCACTACAATCAGTGACAACATCACGTCACCAACAACGGCAGCAACAGTATAGTCTTTTACACTTCACTGTATCACCATGACCGATCCCCCCCCCCCCCCCTATTGTGTGACTACGCCCCGTGAGGACAGAACTGTACACTGTCACCCGCCATGCATACCGTAAGAGGCGGCTACGGAGGGTTGGCGCAGAGGTAAAATCCTACCAATTACGAAACGGCCTGCAAAGGGCTTTGCGTGGGTTGGTTCATCTATGCTTCATTGAGAGATGAAAAGCGGAAGTAGAAGTATCATATCACGCGGCTGCCGCGTGACCATTGGCCCAGTGACCAATTGCTCGAGTCCCAATCGAGGCGAGGATTTATTTTAGTGACCTGGGCTTCACAAGTCCAATCAATCAATTAATAAGGAGCTGTCTCCACAATGAAGGTGACTACAATGGATCTCCAACACTGACTGTCTCTCGCCTTGACCGTAAATTCTATCAGACTGATGTTTGTCCATCTCTTGATGTTATCTTCCCATTTGTATCGGTGTCTGCCTCATACTCGCTTGCCCTCAACCTTGCCCTCCAGTATGTTTTTTTTATAAGAGTGTTATGTCTTTTAACGTGGCCGAAATATTTCACTTGCCTCTTTTTAATTTCTTTCATCAGCTCTCTTTTCATTCCCAGTTTTTACTAGAACCTCTGTATTTGATTGTTTCTGTTTCCATGAAATGCGACATATTCTTCTATATATCCACATCTCCTGGGTCTCTGTTCGACTTTCTAGTTGCAAGTCCACCTAGCCTAAAATAGGTACCGAGAAATCTAGGAAGTAAAAGCGGCCGGAATAATATTGATCACACTACGCATAGAGTGCCATATGATCTATACAAATGTGGCTAGCACTGCGTACCCATACACTTCACAGCGTGTTCAGGGACCTTGACTGTTTGACATCCACCCCGGACACATCCATGAGTTCCCATCTCCTCGGACGTAAACTCACTAGCTTACAGCGAATAACTGCGCCAGTCCGATGTTCGTTTTGACGGGACTCTCCTTGCGCTTGATGTGCTACTCTTTCTTGGCTTCGTCAAGTTTAAGTTTTCTTTTGTATTCTTGCTGATACTACTGATTTATTCAGCTGAAAGTCCTAGTTTAGCCCTGAATCTAAGGACCTAGTTTAGCCCGAACTCTAAGGACCTAGTTTAGCCCGGATTCTAAGGACCTACTTAAGCCCGGACTCTCTAAAGACCTAGTTTAGCCTGGACTCTCTAATGATCTAGTGCGAGGAAATGCAACTTAAAGATTAAATGTCGTGGCAGGGCAGGCCAGGTCCTAATCCTTGGTCGGCAACTGGTCTAGGATCAAACTTCCGACAGGCGGACAGTCAGAGCATTGCTATGCTGAAACGGCAGCTTCTGCAACTTGTCTTATTTCATATGTATTGGTGTTACCTTTCATCTGGAGTAAACTAGAAAGACTGAGAGAGGGATCATGCTGCATGCGAAATACATGGTCCCTACAATCCAGCCTAGGCTTTGTGCTATGGAGAGGTTATTATGCCCTTTTATTTTTAAAAGCACACGATCACAGAATCTTATGGTGAAACACGACCGCCCACGCTTATCGGCATGGCACATGATGATGATGATGATGTAGGGTCCAATGGAAGGACTTTTTATGTATAGAATTAGCAGATTTTCTCAATATGTATCATATCCATCGTGCCTTGTGGGAGCACGTGTACACCTCGGCGGAGAAAATGGATCACCATGGTCTGGTAAGAATAAGACCGTAAGGTGTGACGAGGGGATCTGGCCGGCGATCGACGCTCAGAGGAAAGGCGAGACGGGCATATAATCAGATTGCTACTGGAACTATTAGTGTTGGAACTCTTCGCAGGCTGCTGAGGATGGGGACGAAGCGCTTATGGGAATGTCCCAAATGCTGTGATGTCGGTTCCTAAATCAATCAATCAATCCATCGTCAGCATATTTTCCTCACTTATAGACTCGCTGGAATTTATCTAGCCCTTTATACTTCATCTATTCTGCACAGAAGAAGTCTTACTTCGAAGTCTCAGAAGTCGAGAAGTTCGACTTCATTGCACCGGGTTTTATCCCATATAGCTCGGTCTCATTCCGCAGGATGGCCTGCCCACGCCGTCGCACAAACCCCGTAGCTCCGGCGACGACCCCCAGGCGTCTCCGAGAAAAATTAACTCGTCAACCGAAAGATGTAGCCCGGAATCGAACTCAAAACATTTGGAGCGCGAGGGACACAGCGTGACCACTTCGCCACGAAGCCTCTGCACAGAAACCAGTGAATGAATGCTTGCAGTTTTATCAGTAACTGTTTAAGTTGTTCTCCCGTTTTCCGATCCACTTAGCCACCATCAACAGATAACAGATTCAGTGGCAAACAAAAAGTAGGTTTGGATCGAACAAAAATGGGTGGCGGAAAATGGGAAGTAAGATTGTATCACCTTAAAAGTTGTTAATATGGTGGCAGACATGTTGTATTACATATCACCTTAAAGGAGGTTGTGTAGGAAAAACTACTGTATATAAGTCCACGGCAGATATGGACAGTCGCTTAAGACGATTAATCATCCCATTGCACTGAATCAGTTAACATAGCTCTATGGAATGCTTCGCTTCATCTCTGTAGAAAGTCACTTGAGTATCCACGCCGACGTCCACAGAAATAAACGTCCACGATGTTCATATTTGCTGGCAAACTCAAACCCGGTTGCAGAATATACCAGCAATTAATATTTTGAAGTGAGGTTCACACGCCACATTCCTGGCTCTTGACACTTTGCCTCGAGTTTTCAAGATGGCGCTTCCGATAAAATGGAGGAGTCAGACCACGAGTTTATTGTTGACAATGATTGTTCTTGGACACCGCTCCTTTTCCCCACTGCTCTAGATTTGTGTTTTCCCCACTGCTCTAGATTTGTGTTTTCCCCACTGCTCTCGTCGATTCGTGTAATTCTGTTTGTCTTTTGTTAGCGGTTGGGGGGACTGGAGTATGCATTAGTCATGGACTGAAATCTGAGAACGTAACACGACAACATGCAGATTTCTTGAGACAGTTAATGATTGCACAAAAGTGTCACGATACGTTCAGAGATTGTGGGAAAATGTATGTGTTAGGATATAGGGAGGCAGGGATATCGATGTTTTAACTCATATACGAAGACAGAGGTGCCGATGTTTTAACTCACAACAAAACAAACACAAGATGCCGCTGTCTTTAATTATCTTTACCACGGTCTGCAGTTATCTTTACCACGGTCGGCAGTTATCTTTACCACGGTCGGCAGTTATCTTTACCACGGACTGCAGTTATCGTTACCACGGGCTGCAGTTATCTTTACTACGATCTGCAGGGATATCGATGTTTTAACTCAAAGATATACAGAGGCAAAAGTACCGATGTTTTAACTCAAAGATATACGGAAGCAGGGGCACCGACGTTTCGTGTCAATTCTTCCTCGTGTTGTTATGTTAATCAGCAAACGATCTAAGGATATTATCTAATTGGATGAGAGTGTATACTCCACAGGGAGCTACAAGAAAGAAAAGCAGAGAGAGTGAAGGAGAAAAGAGAGTGAGAGAGAGAGAGAGAGAGAGAGAGAGAGAGAGAGAGAGAGAGAGAGAGAGAGAGAAAGAGAGAGAGAGAATCTTTTCTTCCCACATAATCTTCCCATATTTTACGAGACTATTTGGACCTTCAGGTGCTCTCTCTCTCTCTCTCTCTCTCTCTCTCTCTCTCTCTCTCTCTCTCTCTCTCTCTCTCTCTCTCTCTCTCTCTCTCTCTCTCGTATTAAGGGTGGCGGGCTTTTCCTTACTTCAACAAGGGATCAAACCCAGACTTCTGCAGTGGCAAACCAAATAATCTAGCATGATAACTCTACAATTTCAGTACTTTAAAACAAAACAAAAAAACGACAATATGCCACTGTCTTTAATTATCTATATCACGATTTTACATTACTTTTACCACGGTCTGCAGTTATTTTTACCACGTTCTGCAGTTATCTTTATTGCAGTTTTTAATTATCCAAGATGGATTACTCTCTCTCTCTCTCTCTCTCTCTCTCTCTCTCTCTCTCTCTCTCTCTCTCTCTCTCTCTCTCTCTCTCCTGATCTGGAGCACATGTCAGATGCCATGACTCACCACTCCTCTCTATCACTTAATATTTTAAAGAAGTTAGAAGTATGTGACGTATGCCATTATATGAGTTGCCAATGCGTTCCATACACATCTCTTCATGCCTTTTTGCAATTCCTGTTCGCCAACACAAGGCTAATTTCTCCATTCCCCCTTCTATATTTACATACCCCATATATGTGATGCTCCTTCCTTAAGGTTCTGATGAGCTTCATTCATTACCGTTAGAAAAAAAACAAAGATCTTTTTTTTTCCCACTGGGCATATTTTTTAAACTTTTATTTCACACAAAGCAGCGAGTATTTACAAGGTTAACGGGTATTTCTTTTGTTTGCATATATCACAAAGCGTTGCCGTTTTTTCGTGTTAAGTGACAAATCTGTGAATAAAACATATACATCTCATACATACTAAAATATTTCAATAGAAATCCTTTTACACTCCAAGTATTCTCATTCACACAAAGTGTAACGGTACTACTGAATCTTTCATACTGTGTTTTGGAAGTTGTGATATTGTTGCTCGAGAGCATTTCGTGTAATTGTGTATGCTAGTTGCAAGTGTACGTGAGCGATGCATTCACATGTTTGAACTGCACGCAGTCCTAGGAGAATTTTTTTTTTTTTTTTAAATTCGCATATCCTTTTACAGGACATCGCTGTCAACAGCAGCATCTTTCAGCTGTCTGTTGATTTCTTGGCAAGATTACGCTCAGTAGTTTCCTAGGACAATACGCTGGAGATTTGAGAGTGAGTCTGCTGTCTCCCCTAGTCCACAAGCTGGAAAATCTAAGTTAACGTTAGTATGTTGTCTCTCTTTGTCGATAAACCCTTAGTCTGTTTCTCCACTTGTGGCAGCAATGCGGAGACTCCATACAGCAATCGGACCACAAACTACAGATCTTGAGTTAAACCGTTAGTCTGTTTCTCCCTTTGTCGTGGCATAAATGCGTATAGTGTATTAAGACAGTGGACTACAAATTGCACATCTCGAGTTAAACCGTTAGTCTGGTTGTCTCCCTTTGTCCTTAAACTTCTCACCTTGCGGGAGCAATGCGGAAACTGCATGCAACCAGCGGACCACAACTGCACATTTTCAGTTAAACCGTTAGTCTGCTGTCTCCCTTTGTCGTTAAACCGTTTGTCTGGTTTACCCCTTGTGGCAAAAATGCAGAGACTGCATGCAGCCGGCGAATCCCAAACTGCACATCTCGAATTACCTCGTTAGTCTGGTGTCTCCCTTTGTCGTTAAACCGCTAGTCTGTGTCTCCCTTTGTCGCTAAACCGTTAGTCTAGTGTCCCCCTTTGTCGTTAAACCGTTACTCTACTGTCTCCCTTTGCAGTGGCAACAATGTAAGATAGCACACAACCCGCGGACCACGTACTGAAAATCTCTGAGTTACTCTGTTGCCTCTTCCCATGTCGTGGCATCACTGGCAAGACTGCACTCAATGGCTGACCAACACAGCAGCCGGACAACTCCCGTGCAGCAGATCTCACCCCTGACCACATACGTCTCCTAATCTAATATCCTAAAGAAAAGTAGAGGAGACTACTGCAACACACGTTGTATTCATTGCGGATTCAAAGAGTATGCTTAGTAAGGTGGAGAAAGGAATGTTTCGTGTGGAATGGGTCTGTCGCTTCACAGGTCACAGATCGTGAGAATTGTATGGATATGTTGCCCTGGCCATGCGGGTGTACGAGGGAATGAACAGGCTGATAGGCTAGCTGGGAATGAACCTCTTGGTGGTAGCTTGCCTATGGACAAGGGGGAGGTGGTCGTGCGCTTGTGGGACTAGGTGGAGAAGGTGGAGGAACAGATTGAGAACCCATATGTGGAAAGAATGAGATTGCGGGGGATCGGCAGGGGTTCTGGAAGAATCTCAAAACTGAGAGGGAAGACCAGGAGAACTTTTAATCAGATAACTGTGAGAACGATTAGTAGTATGACTCGTCGCTGGCTGTTGAACGAGGGGCGGAGCACGTATGGGAATATCCTGAGGGCAGTGATGTCGCTTCTAAAATCAACTCAACTCAACTCAAAGAAAAGTAGGTACCAGCAATTTCTAGAGAAATGAAAACATGAAAGTGAACCGATCACCTCATAACGCCGTGATCCTAGTATATACAAGGTTGCAGGACTTCACACCCCTTGTGGAATGAATCCCTGCCATGGTATTACCCTATCCTGCTGTGACACTATCAGGAAGACAAGAGAGCTGAGCGACTGGCACGGAGATAAGAGAGAGACAGATCGACAAGAACAATGGTATCTTTGTGCCAACAATAGTTCAGACATTCTATGAGGTGATGTATGCTACGTTAGTTTATGTTTAAACAGCCCACTTTAACTCTTAACGGCCGGAGACCATTTTTTAGGGTCGACATTTCTAAACATTCATGACTTGATAACATCAACCAAACTTCTTTTTATTTCGTTATGTCCAAGTTATACATTTTAAATATCCCAAGTAGTACAATTCTGCTTCTTCTTCTTTTACCCTACTGCTTTTTCCGCAAATCGTCGCAGACGAGAGGTGGATGTAATTTTCTTTTTTCGCTTGTCTTGTTTGATTTTGCTAATGTTAAATTTGATTCCTTTAATGTCGCTTTTACTCCATCTAGCAAACTCTTCCTGGGTCACCCTCTGGTCTTCTATCACAATGTTCTCGCCTGGAACGCTCCAGTCTAGTGGTTCTCAACCGGTGTGGAATTCCCTCCCGCTCCCGAGGTGGGGGGGGGGGGGATTTTTAGGGTTTCAAAGGGGGGGGGGGGGGGGGGGGGGGTTAAGATTATTTTAAGGTCGCGTTAATACAAGAACCGATTCTTTATATTATTTTTCCCTCCACACTTAACGTTACTGTACTTCTCGCCCTTCTGAAATTCGTTTTATAACGTAAACAGACCCGCAAATCACGTGTTATGTAGCCGTCTAGACTTGTTCTAGTATGTGTTATTAAATTTAGCTTCCATGTTTACGTATACTATGTAGGGGCGGTGTAGGGGGATTTATAGGGAGGAAATATGAAAGGGGGGTGGGGGTGACATTCTGAACATATGGTGAAGGGGTGTATGGGCCAATAATTGTTGAGAACCACTGCTCTAGTCGCTAGTTAGTCTTGTTCCGTTCTAACTATACACCCGGACTTTTTAATTCTTTGGTGTTTTATAAAGTCATAAATAGGTGGTATTCTTATACTTGTTCTTAGTCTCCTCCTTTTTTTTCTTTTTTTCAACGTTTCTTATGCAACTCATCTGACGCGCTGTGATTTCTGTGTGTTTCAACGACTGTCCGTGTCTAGCATTGGCAACATATAGTTGGGACGTGTAAAGTGTCTATCAGCTTCTGCTTTGATTGCTTGTTAATATTTTAGGATAGATGCTATTTGATAGTTGATGTTAACTGCCTTCCGTAATTTGATAGTTGATGTTAACTGCTTTCCGTAATTTGATAGTTGATGTTAACTGCTTTCCGTAATTTGATAGTTGATGGTAACTGCTTTCCGTAGTCTCGATATTATTTATCTATGTAGTCTTATACAACATTCACCTCTGGAAGGCAAAGCAATGCATCCGTGTCAGCTAGACACCCCCGGGACGTTAACCCGGTCAACAAATCCATGAAGAAGTCGGATGTGTCGGCCGAAAGGTGCAAATATTGCAACTCTGCTGTAAACAGGCACAACGCAATTACGTCTAAAACAACATTCCGGATGAACGCAGAAGAAGAAGAAGAAGAAGAAGAAGAAGAAGAAGAAGAAGAAGAAGAAGAAGAAGAAGAAGAAGAAGAAGAAGAAGAAGAAGAAGAAGAAGCCAGACACCCAAGCAAATACTTATGCATTGGTCAATTGTTACAGAAGGACCATCATTCTTCATTGCACCGGGTTTTATCGTATACGGCTCGGTCTCTTTCAGCAGGGCGATCTGCAGAAAGCGCCGCGCAAAGCACCAACTCCGTAGATCCAGCGACGACCCCGCGGTCTCCGAGAAAACTGCTCTCATGAACCAAATGACTAAGCCTGAAATCGAACCCAGGCAGGCGTAACCGCTTCTCAACGAAAGCCCCTCCCCCTCTTCCATCCCCATTTCTCATCCTCCCCTCATCTTTCTCTCTCAACTTCATTCCCAGTCTCTCTCTCTCTCTCTCTCTGTCTCTCTCTGTCTGTCTCTCTCTGTCTGACTCGTTATACCTCTGACGTAGACTTTCAAACCTTTAATGCCGCCTCCAGACATCTCTCTCTTTCTATCTCTCTCACTCTTTCTCTCAACTTCATTCCCAATCTCTCTCTCTCTCTCTCTCTCTCTCTCTCTCTCTCTGACTCGTTATACCTCTGACGTAGACTTCCAAACCTTTAATGCCGCCTTCAGACCTCTCTCTTTTTCTCTTTCTCTCTCTCTCTCTTTCTCTCTCTCTCTCAACTTCATTCTCAGTCTGTCTGTCTCTCTCTGACTCGTTATACCTCTGACGTAGACTCCCAAAGCCATTAATGCCGCCTCCAGACCCCGGCCCCCCCTCTCTCTCTCTCTCTCTCAACTTCATTCCCAGTCTGTCTCTCTCTCTCTCTCTCTCTCTGACTCGTTATACCTCTGACGTAGACTTCCAAACCTTTAATGCCGCCTTAAGACCTCTCTCTTTTTCTCTTTCTCTCTCTCTTTCTCTCTCTCTCTCTCAACTTCATTCTCAGTCTGTCTGTCTCTCTCTGACTCGTTATACCGCTGACGTAGACTCCCAAAGCCTTTAATGCCGTTTCCAAACCTCCCCCCCCCCCCTTGTCTCTCTCTCTCTCTCTCTCAACTTCACTCTCAGTCTGTCTCTCCCTCTGAATTGTTATACCCCTGACGTAGACACCTAAACCTTTAATACCGCCTCCAGACCCCCCCCCCCCCCCTTTCTCTCTCTCTGTCTCTCTCTCTCTCTGTCTCTCTCTCTCTCTCTCTCTCTGTCTCTCTCTCTCTGTCACTCTCTCTCTCTCTCTCTCGTCCATCAAAGTCTGGTAAACACCCTGTCATAGAGCGGTGATCCAGGTCCACCTTCACCCAGACGCTGTTTACCACAATCAGATCACAACCCGCGGCCACTGACATCAAACTACGGTGACATTTCAACGCTGAAATCCTGTCTGGGATATTTTCGGCTACATCAGCATGGCAGGGGAGGGCGATGGGAGATTGAGAGGGAGAGAGGGGGAGACGAAGTAAAATTACAACAGGCACAAACTAGTTTTAAGAGGAGGTGTCATCTTCCCAATGAAAGTCGACTATGGTGGTCAGCATAGCGGAATGGATAAGATCGTTCGTTCTTAAACATCCGGTGTGTTGATGCCGCCGAGGTAGCGAGATCAATCACTACACCGTTCAGTTGGACAAAAATGTTGACTTCTCGTCCTTGACTTCGTGACTTAAATTACAAGTACCTCTGAAGTCGGAGTTCGCCCGATGGCGAAGGACACTGTTAAAGGGGAAAGCTAATCCACAAGCAAACATCCACAATGAGATGGTATCCACTGTATGGTGACCCTGCGCTGGCTGACTGGTTCAGATAGTAGTGACCACAGTACTGGTAATGTCCAAGACTGGAGCGCCTCAATACTGACTGCGCATACAACACAGTCTCTCATCCTGGTTGAACACTCTGTCAGGCTGCTGCTGCTCGACCATCTCTTCGGTGTTAGCTTCCCACTTGTATCGCTGTCTACCTCTTGCTCGTATATCTTTAACTCTACCCTCCAGCGTGGTTTGTCCAAGAGAGCTAGGTCTTTTAATGTGGCCAAAATATTGGGACTTTGAGGTAATGATATTCTGAGCGAGACCAGGAGAGAGAGAGAGAGAGAGAGAGAGAGAGAGAGAGAGAGAGAGAGAGAGAGAGAGAGAGAGAGAGAGAGAGAGAGAGAGAGAGAGAGAGAGAGAGAGAGAGAGAGACAAAGCGATTAAGCGATTCACTTTTCAAGAACTTCGTAACTAGGATCAAACAGGCTACATTTAAAAGAACGTATGGAACTCGTTTACTACAGATTACAGAAGGAACATCTCAACACAGTGCACAGCCCCGAAGCCCTGGCAGCTTTCATTTTAAGTCTTTGTACATGTCAACACCATTATCATGTGACCTAGAGTATGTGAAGGTCTTAAAAGTCGAGAGGATCGACTTCATTACTCCAGGTTTAATCCCATATGGCTCGGTCTCTTTTCGCAGGGCGGCCTGCTGAAAGCGTCGCACAAAGCATGAACTCCGTAGCTCCAGCGACGACTCCCATGAGTCTCCGAGAAAAATGCACTCGTGAATCGAACCCACAACCTTCGTGTCACGAGCGCCATGAGTTAACCAGCTAATAATACCGACGTTTGCGTGGCGTATATTTTCTAGGCCACAACAGTCGTACTAACAGAGTAAACACAGCTGCACAGGTTACATCGTGTCAGCCCATAAACACATTTGGTGGTAAGTGAGAAGAAATGGATACATCGAGTTGGCAGTTCATTAACAGTTAGAATCACATATGATTGTCGGCTTAGGATATGGAATGGTTCCGTTTGTCATCTATACTGCCGGACATCAGACGGAAATGGCTGCTGGGATTGTCACCACGGAACAGAAGATTGACAGTTTATCAACAGGTCGGAAGTGCCCGACTAGGGAGAAAACAGTGCATCTGTCAATTCTTGGTTTCCGGCACATCGAGAGGATTGACGGGGTTATTTGCAACTCTTTGTTGTAACTCGACAGAAACTCGCTGGCTTGTTTGAGAATCTAAACTATTACTGACAACTTTGACAGGACTAAAGCCAGGAAAATGGATTCTTGACAAGGGATGATCTGCCACTGTGCCACCTGTGTGGGGGCATAAAGGATAACGTCACGTGGCCAACTTTGGTAGTTTGCCATATAAACCCGAGTTGGGATCAACTAGGGTGGACTTGAAAAATGCTCTAGTCAGAGTGCCAGGGCACTGCAGTGCTTAGTGGAAATAATATCTACCGTGTGTTAATTAGTGACTTAATTTTGCACGTGCCTATAATGGCAGATGTAGATATGATTGATAGGACTGCAGTAGTGCCATTTAAGGTATAACCTATTATAATATATTCGTTATAATTACTTTAGGCAGTAGCCTTGTTAAACTATAGTGTGATGATTAGCACTGTTAGTGGAAACTAGCTAGAGTAGTGAAGTGATACTTGGCTCTGTTAGCTAAAATAGATTAGTGAAGTGTTGATAAGCTGTACTAGTTGAGAATTGAGTAATGAGGGATAATTGGGATCTTCCCGTAGGTGTCCCTGGTGGGCGGGGTTCCGCATTCTGGTTGCTGATTTTTTCTTTGTCATAGCCTGATTCGGCTCTAGGTGGGTAGCTAATCTGCTCTATGACTAAGTCTAGTTAGCTAAAGATCATTAAGCAAGGTGATAGGCTTACACTCAGCCGAAAGGATCAGTGACTAGTACTATCACCAGATGTGTTGTTTCTATCCTAGGTTCCCTACCAGATCCAAGGAAACTCTACAAGTTTTGGGAAAGAATGAAAAAACCCATTCTGAAGAACACCAGTTCAAGAGTCAATAAAGTTGCATACAGAAACGTAACTTACGCTAGAAGGAAATTGATTCATCAAAGAGAGTGATGCATACTGATGCACCACACAGCATCAGACAGTAGTAACGAACCGAGAACCGGCTAAGAGTACCTAGTGTTAGTACAGTAACAATTAACATTAGTAATTAGCACTTATGGACTGAATGGTTCGATGTGCAACGAGGATGATCTGTCGACTAACTAACTAACTAACTAACTGCGTACACACTACAAAAGACTTGTGCAGTTTGTTAAGGAACGTTAGGAACGGACATTGTGTAGAGTGCAACCGGTCCATGATTAACTGTTAATACCACCGGTGTCTATTTCGGATGTTCATGAAATTGGATTACCAGAGGTCTACAGAGGCAAAGCAGTATCCGGCAAGATGGTTTCGGCAACGGGTGAGAAGTACATGTTCTGACGTAACGTGCTGTGGTCTATCTTTGCTGGGATCAGCTGACTGGGTTGCTGTCTGAGAGTCAGAGTCTACACACTTTATAGAACACGTCACACATTTTCTTCACATACACGTCTCATATACGTTACACTTTTATTTTAATAAATTAATCTTTATTAATTTTTAGAAGCAAGAGTTGTTGAGTATGTTGCGTTGGGGAAGTATGAGAAGGGGGCATAGTACGACAGTGTGCGAGTGATAGGAAAAGGTGTCCATAGGCTGATGGAGTGTGTTGGACGGAAGCTGGTGGATGCTCCAGAATATTGAGAGGAAAAAAATATTATAATGTGGGTGTCGGATCTCCTCACTCCAGGGACGACACTTTAAAGGAGGACACGACACTTCGGTACGCGAGGCCGACGGCTTGACCACTTCTTTACATGAGCTGCTGCTGCTACTGCTGCTGCTGCTGCTGCTGCTACTAGTAGTAAAGCAATATGTTTTATTGCTATTGCAAACCATTATAACTTATTATCATTCCCAAACTAGGAACACACCAGGTCTGTTAGGAACATCTGCCATTAGCCAAGCACGCAATGTCTCTCTGAGTACACCGTTTAAACACATGCCAATAGACAGAACAAAAGCATTGTTGAACACAATCTCCCATCCAACGTTATACTACCTGTGTTACAACTGGACAGTGACAGCAAAGGAGAACAAGAAAAGAAGAATTATAACAACAGAGATGGCATGACTGAGAAGGATGCATCAGGTGACAAGAAAAGACAACCTCAGCGAGCGAGTCGACCCAATATAATTCGTTTAGTTAGTTAGTTAGTTAGTCGACAGATCATCCTCATTGCACATCGAACCATTCAGTCCATAAGTGCTCGGATCCCCTCCTCAGCAAATCCCGCAGCGTGTAGCGGCTAACGACGCCAGTTCTGTGTTGGTTTATCAATCTTCTTTGGCTTCCTGCGTAGTGTTCTTGTTTGGCCACCCCTCTTTTAATTTGCTGTTCTCGCAGTCTGGCCATGGTTGTAGATTCACAATCATCTTACTTCATTCATAATCATGTGCCATACCGGTAAGTGTGGGCGGTCATGTTTCGCCATCTTACACGATCACCAGAGTCGTGGATCAGCTTTGTGTTCTTTTTCCGACCATGCCATGTGGTCAAGCCATCAATTTATTTACTTCTATGCCTTCCTCTTGTTCGTTTCCCCTCAATCTTGCCAGTTGTCACAAAGTCCTCTCATAACGTGCCCAAAAATATTGTCTGTCTACATCTAATATCTCTAATTTACTTCAATGGTCACCAACAATCTTGATGTTGTTAAAACGCTGTTTCCCGGCCTTCAAAAGAAACGTCGCGCTGTTTGGTCACTAATTGTATATTGTTAACCGGCTGTTCGTTTTAATTCCAGCCGAAGATAACAGGTAATTTCACGTGTCTAGACGCGCCGCTGCAGCTTCTAACAATGTTTTTACTCAAGGAGAAAGACTAGTGTGGCAACTAATTATGTTTTTAAAATGTTCTTTGTTAATTTTATCTGTAAAAAAAGTAGGTCAAGATCTTCAAATAAGGAAAACCGCTGTTTTCGTTACTAATTATATTTTTATCCACATTTCGCTTTGGTTTAGATGTCCGTAAAAATAACATAGAACTTGTTCAAGTTTGTAAGGATGTGATGCGTGGACAATGAGAGCAGGCGAGCTGAAAAACATCTAATGGCAATGGAAAAGGGGTTTTCGAGGAAAATGCAAAGAATACCATGGGCAGACAGAAAAAAAAAAAAAAAACGACCAAGTCCTACAAGAAACAAATGTAACGGTAAATTGATTAGATTAATTAGATGTCGACAGTCAACATGTTTTGGACATTTTATGAGAAGTAATACATTAATGCTTGGTGACAACTGACAAGATTGAGGGGGGAGGGGGTGAGAACAAAGGGAAGGTAGAGAAATAAATATATGGATGGGCTGGCCATATGACATGGTCAAGGCAAGAACACGGAGCTGATCCACGACTCTGGTGATCGCGTAAGATAGCTAAACTTATCGGCATGGCACATGGTGATGAACACCCCCCCCCCCCCCCAAAAAAAAAAAAAAAAAATTAAATAAAATAAAATAAAAACAGGCACTTGTCTGCCAAGTAGTAGCACAGAGGACATGACGCAAAAGAAAGAGGGAGCAAAACTCCCGAACCAAAACGTACATAAAACTAGGCGCTTGACGTAGAACGGAGATCACGTCAGAATTTTTGTCAATAACAACAAAGATTCGGATCACAGAGCTCCACCAGAGAAGCAGCATGTTTAAGTTATCTGAAACTTAGAAAGATATTTACTGGCAGGACAACCGTATTCATGGCCAACACACATTAGCAAAGAGAACCAGAATAAGATGACATCTTACATATTAAGATAAATATTTTGGACAGATGCGGAATACAACACGAGACTTAGAATGTTACAGCAGAAGGACACTTTGGCAACCTTACAGAGGACAGAAGGAATGCGATACAAACTTGATAGTTGTCAGTGACTGGCATAGTCAACAGTTGATTATTCGTATTTAATATTATGATGACCGTCCCGTCTGGAAGTCACAGACACGGTCGAAATCTATTATGAATTTCGAATTATATGATTGATCATGCAGCACGACAATGTGGGCAAATAAACTTGACCTCATCAATTAGTCTACCGGCCTTCGACTCTTTCATTGCTGTTCCGTTGATGCTTCATTCACATTTGCTGGATTGAAACAACCCTGGACATTGTTTTATTTGCGCTTTTTTGTTAAAGATATGCAAGATACATCTCAGCATGGTCGTCAAATTATGGAAAGGCAAATTATTTTCTTCAATCCGCGTTCGTTTTAAAATACAGTTGCTAACATATAGAAAAGATTTCCGACCTTCATATACTGAGAAACTCGGCTACAATTGCAATATATATATATATATATATATATATATATATATATATATATATATATTATATATATATATATATATATATAAATCGACTGCTCCTATTTATTTCCTTTTTATTCATGCTGTTGGTTTTACCTCTCCAAAGCAAAAACTCAGCCTGCTTTCAATTAAATTTACAACGGGGTCTGAATCAACGTCGGGGGATTCGCAAGCCATTCTAGAACATTCCAGCTCCCGGCGACAGAATGTGCGTCCAGTCAGCGGCACATGCATCACCACTGACATGCAATTTCTGCGAAAGCTTTAGGGATCACGTGACAGCGACCTGCCATTTGCTGCTGGGTTTTGAACAGAAAAATGTGGGACTCGTCCTCGAAGTCTATGTTAATCTTGACAAGGGTTCTCAAACTGTTTCAGATCAGTGGTCTCTTACCTAGGTGTCCACACCCTCACATACATATTCACATCGTTTTGTTTTGTTGTTGTTGTTGTTGTTGTTGCTGTGAACTCCAGCGCTATCGGAGCACTCTCCACGCGTTGGTCAGTTTCAGCTGACATGACCAAACATTGTAGGTTTACTTTATTCCTTCAGTCCCAGGCAGGCAATATGTGTAGCCATTATGTTCTGGTTGTTACGTTTTTCAGATCATAACAAATCCTCCAGTCCAAGACATAAATCATCCAGCCCAAGACATAAATTCTTCCAGTCCAAGCCATAAATCTTCCAGTCTAAGACATAAATCTTCCAGTCTAAGACATAAATCTTCCAGTCTAAGACAAATACTCCAGTCCAAGACATACATCCTCCAGTCCAAGACATAAATCCCCTATTCCGAGACATAAATCATTCAACCCGAGACATAAATCCCCCAATCAAAGACATAAATCATTCAACATGAGACATAAATCCCCCAATCAAAGATATAAATCCTTCAGTCAAAGACATAAATCCTCCAGTCCAAGATATAAATCCGTCAGTCTTGGACTTTAACCCAGGTCCTGGGCTTAAATATTTCTGTCCTAGACTAAATCTTCCAACTGAATATTTAAA